>WSZQ02080047.1:0-65583 GCA_019419845.2 Weissflogia rhopalogaster
CCCGGCGCTGGCGGGGAGTTGCACCGGTGGGGCGGGCGAAGGTGGGGGGGGCGACGGCGGTGATGTGGTGGGGGAGGAGGAGGAGGAGGAGGAGGAGGAGGAGGAGGAGGAGGCGAGGTTGTTGATTGTGAGGAGACTACTTACCGGATACTCGTCGTACTTCACGCCTAGAAGATAATCAGGATAGTCATCATGATTGCTCTCCGGAGCGGCACTACGCTTCCGGATTGTTTTTGTTTCAGGACTGACGTCAATTTTCTGATTGGATGAGCCATCCGGTGAGGCCACGCGCTGTACGTCCTGGTGTTGCTCTACTTGGTGGTCGTCTTGTTGAGCGGGCGCTGCTGAGATGGTCAGCGCCGCACAGCAAAGACACCAAACGAAAACGAAGACCGCACGTGCCATCCTCGTCAACCCGCACCACCAAAAGAATCTGCAAAGCCTGATCTGATAGGATCTGACCGGGGTACCACGTACAACGATGTTGCAGGATTAATCAACGGCCACTCGAATGAAGTCAACGCGCGATCCTCTTTCGCCGACGAGGTCCTGCAGCACTGATGGTGACTCGTCCACCGCCGCCGCTCTTTATATAGTCACCGCCGTCGTGTTTGCGTCGCAGCGTGGCACGCGTCTCGCGCGACGCTTTTCCGCACGCAACGGGCGATGCGTGCTCCTGGAATGCCCGCCCCTCCCCCTTAAAGGCACTCCCCTCATCTGGCGGCGGCGGCTGTCGAGTGGGGGATGTGAATCACCCATATACCGGCCAGCCATACATGCATCACCCACACAGATACATCGAACGTGCCACATTTGCACACGCATACATTTATCTAATGCGCTCCACTTATCTTCCTAAATGATCGAGGCATCGACAATTAACGTGGGATTAAATTCGAGGAGTAAATTCGCAACGCGAATATTTCTCGGGAGAAAAACGACGTTGGAAAGTTGGACGCATCGCGTGAATTTTAGCGCGTGCATCCCGCGGAAAAATCACGCACGACATACAAGGATAAACCCCGCCAGGACCATCCTGCGGTGGCGTCCGGCTCGTCTGGACTTTGCTCTTCGGCAAAGTAATAAAGAATGTCCGCACGGCGGGGTGGCGGCGATCGACTAAAAGCACATCGGCGTTACACAGCATAGGCCGCTTGGTAAACGCATTTTTTGTACGTGTGTTTGTCTGTTTCTTCCGCGGCGTTTTGGATCTTGTTTACGAAACTTCTTCGCCTACATGAGAAACACATAAGCGTGACCCACCGGTGGCGATCGCAAAAATCAATTAAACGCGCCTCTACGCCGTCATGCCGTAGACTAATTGTAATCTACTTACGCGCCGCGAGTAATTTTCACAGGCGCTGCCGAAATACGTGCATTAATGAAGGGCCAACGTCGACCTGTTGCAAGTTACGACCACCATTAATTCCGCCTCGTTGCAATCCAGTCACGTTCGCAAATTCCAGGTACGCCAAATCCCACGCAACTTTCCACTGCGTCGAAATCGCTGAAAACATACGAGAGAAAACGAGGGATACATGCGTGTGAGGGTAAGGAAGAGACAGAAATAACGCAAAGTCATTCTTAATTTAATTTTCTTTAATTTGATTGTTGTTTTTTTATTTATACGATAACTTTCCCGATAAGGGAAACAAATACATTGTTCTAAGTTTTTTTTTTTGTAAGAAAGAAAAAATGACGTTTTAGTTCGCACATGAATTTAAAACTGCGAAATGCTACAAATTCAAATACAACATGTAAAGAGAAACAGCTAAGTGTAGCGAAATGCAAGAACAGGGAACCATCGGTCCAACAGGACGAAAATGTCCTGTGATTGTCTTCCTTTTGCTCGCAACACGTACAACATCGAGGAGAGACAATCGCCTGCGCTTCGTTCTCGTCAGGATAAAAAGCCACATGATTTTCACATGATTCAGAAATGAACGGCAAGGGACTGGACACCCAACAGCGGTACGCCAAAAGACAGAACCCAACCAGCTAAACAAACCCCCGCGTCACGCGGCTGTTGAAGAAAAATAAACAACTTCCATTCCGTCCCCACACGTCTACCAAAAACAATCGAGTTGCACCGTCTTCATACAACAGCACACAAATCAACCCCCCATGAGCCACGCCAATCGTGTGCAACATACATTAATATCGAATGAATCAGAAACAAATCGCTGTGACTTGCTTAAAATCACCTGGTTTGTCGTACGCGGCGCGTTCGCAAATTCTCGCACTGGATTGAACTCGACAAGGACTCAGTCTAGCCCTCCGCAAGAAGTGTGGACAAAAAAACGCAAATCGCTACGCACGCACAAAACAGGGAGTTGTCCAGTCCAACAGCAAAGCTGTGACACAAGGGTCGCCTGCCAATCCAGCAATTATCATTCCTCTAAAAAATCTGCGGTCGTTTGCTTCAATTACTTGTGTGTGTGTGTGTTTTCTGTTTCTTTCCAACATACAAATCAGCAACCTTCAGCATATATACTTGTCTAAAATTACCTTATACAACGTACAATTAGGTTTGCGTATAACAATCATTTCCCAATAATTTATAATAATTGAACTGGTTACCTTTTCTCGCTCTTTTGCATTGTTTGTTTGGCGGCGGATGGCTCGCTCAACACATGTTTTCTTTCATTTGCTTTTCATCAATTCTCCTAATCGCAAAAACATTTATTAATAGGAGCTACGTGGGCACCTACCTGGCCGAATGTTTTTGGGTTATTCGAATTGTGCTTAAATATCATCTTACATAGATCGAAATTATCTCAAAAACAATTTGTGGCGTCGACGCGCTGTCAACGCGCCCGCGGTTACAACATTCGCATGCAACGTTAAAGGGACGTATTGATACGGGAGGGATGAAATTTTAGGTGTATGGGGATGAAATTTTAGGTATATGGGGATGAAATATTAGGAGTATAGAGTTGCAAGTTTAGGACTGAGGGTATGATATTTTACGCATAAGTCCAATCACATCGTTAAATCTAATCGAAAGTTTATACTAGGCTAGTCCTTGTAATCGGATTGCGCGTGTGCGTTGACAACTCGCCGCCGCTCTTCGAAATTGACACAGTCAAAGGTATTGAACATTAAAAAATTGCACACAAAAAAAACAATAATTCTCTACGGGAAGAAAAAGAGAAACGAAAGAGAGTTCAAGAGTGTTATTCATTGTTGTTTCTTTTTTGTGTGTTCTTGCTTCACTTCCACGGATATCCAGTTGCCCCAATCCACAAAAGGAATAGTCACAAGCACGGTGCTTACCTTCAGTCGTTACTGTTTATCGCATAAAAACATAATCAATACATTATTAATCTTTATCTTCTTTCTTTAAAATGTCTCTCTTGTGAGAAATAAAATCTAGTAAAATTATATTCTCTATATGAAAAAACAAAACACTCTTGAATTTGTAATGAAATATCGTGAGGAAACATATGTGTGTCAAAACCGAAATCGCACTGTTGTTGTTCTGTACAAACCTGCTGGGGTACGTACTGTGGTAACAACTGTCGTTTTATGAATGCAAACGCATCGTCCCGAACTGTGGTGGGGGGTGGTGAGGCAGCGGGTGTTGCAGGTAAATAAAATAAAAATAAAAATTAACACTAACCTTGGCTCGCTTTTCTCGCTCATACGCTTTTTGTTTTCGATTAACAAACTATCTGTGTGTTTTCTAGTGTTCGGCCGAAACAAAACCAAAGAAAAATCAAATTAAACAATTCAGTTGCGTCAACAAAGTGTCTTCCCCCAGCCACACACACACACACACACACACACACACCCATTAATAGAAGAAGGTGTCTCTCAAGGCAACCAAGGGCCAGAATAACAGAACAAACTAATTTGCAAGAGAGATAGTGAAAAAAATAATTATTATAGAAGAAGATTTGTGGAGCATACTAAAGAGTATAAATTAAATAATCCCAATTATTTACATACCGCCAGCCATCATATGCCGGAATAAAAACTATACACCTATAATAAAAAAGAAAAATAAAATAATCAAACAAATAAAATCCGCGTATGCCCAAAACTAATTAGCAGAAAGAAAAGAAAAACAAGAAACTCGGAGGGAGTGATGTGAATAGTGCGAATAATCACAATGAAAGAATTAACATTGCGTGCCAACAACACCGCCGATATGATGGGCAAAGAACATTCACACTGCGTTCGTTTTTGTTTTCTTGGCGACATGCACACATTGAATAATGATCGAAACAGCTTCAGATAGTACGGAATTGACGGGGAGGTTCTCAAAGTGGACTAGTGTGTTTGTTGCATTGCGATAGTTGGTTAATCCTTTTTTGTTCTCCCCAGCTGTACGTGTTTTGGGTCGATTGATAGTATCAGTTTTGTTTTTTGGTGGTGTCGAGGGAGTGTACTTATGTAGGAGGTGTAAATATTTAGGGGATATAAATATGTAGGACGTGTATACATGCTTGGTAAAGTGATCCTGTTCTGTGTCCGATAGGAATTGGAAATAGATGTGAAAGTGGTTGAGGGTAGGTACGTTTGTTCTGTTTTCATCGCCTGATTGCTCAAAACTTTGTTAAAAAAGGATGCGTCATTGAGAGTATATAACTAGTAGTTAAAATTTGTTTAAAACTTGCGGTAGCAGAGGTTTGCGGCGTGATGGTGTTGGTTGGTTGTGGGTTTATGGTTGATGTCGCTCCGATGTTGGATAGTTATTTCTCCCCACCCCAAAAAATGTGTTCACCATTCAGCCTCTGCTTCTTCGATATTCTACAACTTCTTGCCGAGCAGCAGCGTGGCAGCGGCCCCCGGCGAGCCGATGGTGTTGGCGACGAGCGCCGTTGCCGCCGGATGAGATCATCTGAAGCGCGGCTGCATGATGACAGGGCCAGCGCCAAACATAGGCGGTCCGTACAGCATACCGGGCGGCATTCCAATCATACCTGTGTGCAAACAAAACAGAGAGGGATGTGAGTGTACTCCGTGTAGAAGGTTCAATCACAATTTGGAGGCGGGGTGGTCGACTTGCAGCGCACGCGGTCGACCCATCTCACATATTATTGAAACAATATTACTTATTCCTTAAACAGTCTTAACAATTTTTGGCGTTTTTAGGGCAGCAAACACATTCATAGTAAAATAACATAATCAAAGAGTCACACAGCAAATATGTATGTATAATACTGGCAAATTGCTTTCCTGGTAACGTTTTCAAACCGACTTTGGCTGTGTCAACTTTAACAATTTATTGTTTTAATTTGCAAAGACCGATTGGTTCAAATCAATTCGTTTTCGTACTTGTTTGGCATAAAAAGAACTAACATTAATACTCACCCGGCTGAATTAACAAAAAAAAGTATCAAATATTATTTCAGCAAATATTGTACCAAACACACAAAATGTTCTACACAGAAATGGACAAGAGTTACACTTACTATTTTCAGCTATTGCCGATTATCACGCATACCAGTTAATGAGTAAGTACAAAGAGCAGAATTAAATGTGTTTCAATACAACTCTACCGGCGTTCATTTTGATGCCGAACTATTTGAAAGGAGCAAGTTTTCTTGTTTTGTGCCACACTCTTGAGTTAGTCTTTGTTAGTGTAAGGCAAACGGTTGCAAAACCACACACACACACACACGTACACACATACACGTACACACACACACACACACACACACACACACACACACACACACACACACACACACACACACACACACACTTTCGTCACGTCACCATGTAGGATTCTGTAACATAATCAAACTCCTGTGCTCTCCAGTCGCTCGGCATCACAATGAACAGACCCAATCAAATTCGAACCAATATGTCTTAGCTCTCAGTTAACATCAATGTCGAACATTAACTTGATAGTTGTACAATAAACAAAAACCAAATGAAGACGTAAAATCATCAAATAATAATAGCCCAAAACCAAACCAACAAACCCAACTCCAGAATAGAAAACTGAACAACAAAAACGTATTAAACAATAGATAAAAAAAAACAAAAAACAAACGGAAAACAAAAGAAAAGCGAATTGTATCAAGAACGAAATCAAAATGTATACAAGTGACAAGTTCGTATGCAAAGGCATGCCAAACACTGAGTGCGAAATATTTATATATTTATATATGTATATAATTAGATATAAATTGCTATCGTCGTACGTATATGTGTGGGCACATATGCATACAATTGATAGGTTTGTATAGATAGATTGCATGTATGTACCTGGGCGGAGGCGGGCGAGCCCCAAACTGACATTACAGTAACTGACGATTCTTTCATATCTTCAAAAGAGAAAACACAAAAGACAATAATGCATTACATCTCTGTTCGCAGTCTTCCCAACCGGTTGGTTTATCTTTCGTTTGTTTTTAGCTGTTGTTGTTACAAGACGGTTTTGCGTGCGCTTTTGTCGCAGCCACACACAGACAGACCACTTCGCGCAATTCACCAAGCAGTTAATTGCTTAGTGTTCACACAAATGCACAACAGCATTCGTACGGCGGTCGCAGAACGAAAAAATATGTAAATGAACACAAACTTGAGGTGGGTAAGTGGATTTGGGTAATGTACCAGTTCGAGCAAAAACACGCCCGAAACAAATAGTCCAACAATGAGCATGAATCGTTCATGGTCAATGCGTCAGCGGAGGCAGTGAAATATAATGACGTTAATACGATTAATCGGTTTGAACGGAATGAAAACCGTCGTTGATCGCAATCGAGTTGTTGTACTATGAACTAGGGGTGTCAAGAAAACGTATCGATATTGAAATGAATTGATACCTTATGTTTCGACATTTTCGTCAATGGCCGACCTCCCCGCCATATGCGCGTGCGAAGCGTAAACTTTTCCGTGAGTCAAGTATTCAACAAACATAGAGGGCACACATCTGAAAACTCAAAGAGATTGTTTTTAACGTTTTGAAAAGTAGATAATAGATGGCGCTAAGAACATTTGCAGCACCCAAAAATATCGATACTTTTTAAATTTTTGACACCCCTATTAAGGATTAGATATATTCGTTTTATTAATAGCCACGAATTATTGCAAAAATGACATTTTCAATTATTTGTATTGAGAGGGGCATACTTGCAATGAACACGTATTATTTTGCTGTTATTTGATACCAGTTTACATGTATATATTGCATAGTTGTAACGTTTCATGGCTATCAAATTTAAGTAACCGCCAAAAATCAGAGCAAGAAAAAGTGAACAAAATAAAAGCTAAGTGCTGTCAAAATGTACGAACGAAGACCTAACGTTATTGCATTTTCTTTGTGATGTTATAAAAAAAACTAGTTAAATTTAGAAATAAACCAAATTATTGTAATAGGCAAAAGTAACTAGGACTGAAAACGTTTATTTTGAAGTTTATAAAGCGAATGATGCGTGATAGTAATAATTCCATGAAACAAATAAAAATACGAAGAATTCGAATTTCTCCCGGCGGAAATAAAATCAGAGAGATGAAGAAAGGTGGAGACAAATTAGGGAATAGGGTTGTGGGTTCGTGGGGCAAACTGAGAAAGGTGGTATTAGTTGTGTTATACGAGACTCCTACCTGGAGGCATGCCCATGGGGGGACGCATGATCGGTCCCCCCAGGAGTGTAGGCGGGCCAGGCAGCGCCGCCATCGGCCGCATTGGCGCCACAATGGACATGCTGCGGACGGGCGTTCCGGCGGCAATGCTGATCGTCGGTCGCATCGGGAAGCGCTGCTGCATCATTGCCGCCTGCGCTTGAATGAGGTCCTGCTGGCGAGCGGCGGCCTGCTGGGCGGCTGACACAGCCATCGCGAGCTACACGTAGACGGAGAGAAAGATGCAAGTTGCGATGTAGCAAATGTCGGATGACGAACGTGAAGAAAGGATGAGGGACAAGAGCGTACGCACCTCGGTGGACGCAGTCGTGCCGCTTGTGCTCGGCGTCGTCGTCGTAGGTGAATCTGTCGAGACGCCAACGTTGTTCTTCACTGTCGTACTCGCGCGTTGATAGCGAGAATGCCGTGCGCGTATTTCCTCCAGCGACACGTCCTCGGTGGGATGGATGATTTTGCTGGCGCCGCCTGTCGTGCTAATAGTATTCAGCTTGGAGGCGTCGGGCGCGGCGCTCACGCCGGCGGTAGTCGCATGATGCAGGTTATTCGTCGTTGGCGGCGCACTTATCGTTGCACCTATAATGTATAATTCTTAGATCTTCGAGGGAAACTAACAAACGACCATTAAAATAAAATACCATTTACTATGTTAACACAAAGAAAATATAAAGCAAAAATTTAAGAGATGATCAGAAACATCAGTAAAGACATGCATTAATTTTTTTCTAGTGTCCCTAAATGAAAAGATTTTTCTGCATAAATCCACACCAATATAACATGCATGACGTCGAAATACTATTGAATATTCTGTAAGGCTTGATTAAATTGTCAATCAATTCTTGACATGAAAGATTTATTAATCGCATAGCATGAAGTGCGAAAAGTGCACATTCAACGAAAGTATAATCTTATGTTTATAATTGCATACGAATGGACAATTCAATTGTTTCTGATAACAAAGCAACACTGTTTGCAAAATAAATAAATAAATGAAACTATGAGTAATTAGTCAGTGGTGTTGATTGATACATTAATTGAAGCCGAAATACCTGTTGTGATTGGCTTAAAATCAGCACCAACAATGGCACCTCCCGTTCCCGGTGACGATGAAGGCACTGCGCTAGGAAACAAAGGTTTCGCATGACCACCTTGCTGCTGCATCATCATGTGTGGTGGCATCATTGGCATTCTAAATTTAGGAATGTATAAACATTATGTAATTAATTATTATTTCTTTTAATTAAATAACTTGACCTAATCATCATCATCGTCCCAATAATAACCAATAAGTATACTGATAAAAATCTGAAGGTAAACATACCCAGGATGCATAAAAGGCATATGACCCATCTGCATCATTCCCATTGGCATACCAGGAGGCATTCCAGCCATATGTGCTGGCATCATACCAGGTACCATGCCTGGCATACCAGCCATTACACCTGGTGCACTTCCCAGCAGGCCCTCGGGCTTAACACGTTTCGTGATCGGCTCGTCGTCGTCGTCATCGGAGCCAATACCACCTCGGCCACCATCCTTCTGTCGATCGTGATCCTTGAGATCGGCAGCAGGAATACCTAACAAAGAGAATCCATATTCGAACACATCACTGTCTGCAAACGTTGATCATTCACTCACCTTCCATGCCATAGATTTCAATCTCAATATTACATCGATTTGGCAACGAGTTGGGTACCTTATCGATGGCCTCCTTGTGCACCTGCATGCAATGGATCGCCAGCCCCGGCCCAGTATACAGCTTCTTGTGGCAGATGTGACATTTGAAGTGCTTCGCCTTTTGATGTTGGATGAGGATCTTCTCATCTTCGAACTCACGATTGCAATACCTTTAGTGAGAGTGTTAAGGAAGTGACTAATTACATAAGTTTTGCTGCACTATTTATAGTTGGCGTGATATGCTCACACGTTTGACGTGGGCAATTGTCATGGAATTGCACTTGAGTTGAAAATAAATAAAGGATACCAGCACCACGGCTTTGACTGCTTCTTCTTCTTGCGGCCCATTGTGTTTGTGAATGTACTGGGGCAGCCTCGTCGATGCGCCCTAGAAATTTAGTCTAAATCGATCACAGACGAACGCTGAGCATTTAAACAAATTGCGGACGTGGCGGCAAAGCGAGGAACGAGCCGGATGCAAAAGTTGCACCCTTGTGTCTTGGGTTTGTTGCCGGAGTTTTTGTTTGGCGACGTCTTCGGCACGGTTTAGTTTACCGTTGCGTACTCGATGCAACACAAATCAATATGGCTGCCGCATTTAGTCGCAATCTCTGCGTTGAGGCGCGCGCGTTGTCCGCATCGCAACGCTGCACGCAACCGGCGCATTTCGAGTTGCGCAGTAGATTTTGCCAACTATTGCAACTAATTTTTCCTTAAAAAGTCCTTACAGACAGTTTCCTAGTTTTACTACTACTGAATACTTAATAAATGTTCAACAAAGTTTAAATATTTATATTACAACATAAAATTTAATTCTAAATACATAGACGACATAAACCATAAATAAGAAAAGAGGCTACAATATTTTGATAGTTGTGTCGTAACAGTTATAAAATGTAAATATCAGTCACCATTTATATTACATTAAATAAATACTAAATTAATATGTTCTAATAATTGTTATGATCGTCAGCTATAGCTTGCAACGCCCTCTTGTTGAAAATTATTGAATTACTAACAATAATTCGTCGATTTACCACAAGTGAGCGCTAGCTACATTGATTTGAGTCAATAAATACCGTGCTGTAAATATAGTCGCCGATGGTCGCCGAGATTTTGTTTGCAAATGGCGTGGTAAGCGTGTGCGGCAGTGCGCTTCCCGGTATCTTGTTGGTGGTGGTATTGTCGTCGCGGCTGCCCTGTTTCGCTCAACGATGCCAGGCACGATCCTTGAGAATCTCAGCGGGCGCAAGCTCACTGTACTCGTTGCCATTCTGGTTGGCGGCGAGATAGCCTGCTTCCTCATCGGCGGTTTGATCGCGCCGCCGCCGGCAAACACCATGAATCTGGCCGCCCTGCCCTGCCTCGACCCGGAGCCAGACAACATCGACGTGGCGCGCTTCATCACTAAGGATACATGCAACAACGTAAACCTGGCAAATCTGGACGGGGTGCATGGGGTGAGCGCCAAGGATATCGTCTTCGTCGTCACGCTGCCGAAAGGCATGCCGATCAACGATTTCAGCCGCTGGCAGCAGAACCTCGTCGCCGTGCTCAGCATCGACATCCTCTACGACAGGAACATAAAGATGGACAACATGGTGGAGCTGTCGATCGACGCACGGCTGGCTTATAAGAATCGTGGCGATGCCGGCTGGAGTTATCACAGTCATGCGTTGGAGCGCCGATTGATGGACTGCACGTTTATACACAACGGTGAGAAAGATATGCACGGTTATCCATATAATTGTACGATGGTGCCGTTGTTTGAGCTCGGCTCTATTCATCATGATTTCTACCTGCTGAATCTTCGGCTGCCGGCGCCGGCGAGTCGGCCTGGTATGATACATGATTTGACTTTACATGCGATTCATATGAACGGAGGATTTACCAAGGTTTGGCTGGCTCTCAAAGCACTTTTCTTTCCTGTCATTGTCGCGGTGATGTGCTGGTTCTGGCATCGCGTTCACCTTTTGGAACGTACACCAGCACTGCTTGAATACATGTTGATTTCTCTTGGAGGTGCCCTTGCTCTTCTCGACATGCCGATTGAATATCTCACTCTTTACTTCGACATGCCATACATGCTGCTACTCAGCGATATTCGCCAAGGTGTCTTCTATGCGTTGCTGCTCTCCTTCTGGCTCGTCTTCGCCGGGGAACACATGCTCATTCAGGATAACAGCGAACGCAACACGCTTCGCCTTTATTGGAAACACCTCAGCGCCATTGTCATCGGCTGCACCTCCTTACTGATCTTCGACCTGTGTGAACGTGGCGTCCAACTGCGCAACCCCTTCTACACTATCTGGGTGACACCCGTCGGAACGAACCTCGCTCTCTCCTTCATCATCCTCGCTGGTATCTCAGCAAGCATCTACTTCCTCTTCCTCTGCTATATGGTCTGGAACGTCTTTAAAAACATCAGCATTAAACGTACCTCGCTGCCGACGATGTCATCCGCTCGCCGCCTGCATTACGCAGGCATTATCTATCGCTTCAACTTCTTAATGCTTGCGACGGTCGTGTGTGCTGGCATCACCATTGCATCATTCATCTTCAGTCAAATCAACGAAGGGCAGCATAAGTGGGATGATCACGCCGAGAGCATCGAGATGTCCTCGGCGATCTTCACCGGCGTGTATGGCATGTGGAACATCTACATCCTGGCGATGCTTATCCTCTATGCGCCTAGTCACAAACAGTGGCCGTCGGAGCCGATCTGCGGTGAGAACGCCGAGGAAGTGGAATTCAATCGTCTACCGGCCGAATCAAGCGCGAACGAGATTTCGTCACTCACGTCCTTTGCTAGCAAGGCTGCCTTGGACTAAACTCTTCGACTGAATTTCAAATGACAGACCACCGAATTGAATCAGTTTTACTCATTTTTAACATACTCGATGATCAACAATGCACAAAGGATTATCAAATCGACGATAATTCGGAATAGATAGGACAGTATTTAATAACTTATTGAACTTTTTGTTTAGTATTCAAGGCTGATTGATGTAACCAGACGTAAGGAAAGCATAAATCAAAAGTACTTATAATGAAACGTGGAAGTAAGAAGGGCAGAAGAGGAAAGGAGTCGTATATACGAATCAGTATTTTTACAAATTACTGTCATAATCGGCTTTTTTATTTTCGCCATTATTATTATTTTTAATTTCTATTTAATTTTTGTATTTTAATTTTCATACGACAATTTTAATTACTAACACTTCCAGTATTATGCATGTTGTGATTAAATTCATGTAGGATTTATTTGTAATTTTAGCAGTGAATACAATGTAACAAATACTCACAATCAGTGGAAATACTATAAATACCTATCAATTACAGTAAAAAAGTCCAATGACATAAACTCACTGTCTTCATATCTGATCAGTGCTATCCTCACACTTCAAAAGAAATAAGTAATATTTAATGATCTAAATTGATTTGAATAAATGACAATTTTACAGTAGTTCTCAATCAAGGAATTGCGCTTATATGCGTTTATATGTAATTGAATCGTAGCAACCAACGGTTAGTGCATGACGTTTGTTGTGCAATATCTTCTATAGTGAATAGTTGAGTGTCCAGTATTTGTAAATCAAAGTCTCTCAAGCATTATATAAAAAATAACTGAACTGACTCCCCTGAAATAAACATATGTATAGCAGTCCCCAAAAATGGCGTTCATTTATTTCAAAAATCACTGAACGATCCTGTGGTTGATGGGCTATCCAGGTTGCTGGATGAACTGCCAATGCTCTCGCAAGCCTCCAAAAAGAGATCCGGATTAACCATTTCCATAACGCGCCATGCGAGATTTTTCCCTGGAAAAATTAAGTTAATAAAAGTTGGTGAAAGGGATGTGGGATCGTACCGACCACCACGTTCTCTTTGATAGTCTCAGAGTCCTCACAGTAGTGCAATGCCGCTTTACGCAGATTCTCGCACTTGCATTGATCGGCGAGCAGCAGGATGTTGGCGACATTGTTGGGCGTAATCGACTCCAATAGTGCACGTTCGCAGAGTGCCTGCATACCTGGTATACAAAACTTTACAGCGAGCGGTAGGAGTTTGTTTGCCAACCCTTCAATAGAGTCCACTTTATCAGTATACATGTAGCGGAATAACTCGACTAGCAAACTATAGTTGAGCTCTTTTAGATCCAGTTTAAACTTCAAATACTATCAAATAAAGTCAATGTTAGCACAAGTGTTCGTATATACAGGCTGTTGATGTATGAATTTACCTGATTTTCTTCGTCTGTATATGGTACTAGCATCACAGCAAGCATTGGACTGCGTGCCTTGATTAGCAAACTGCTGACGCGAATTTTATTCGGTTCAATTGGGGACTCGTCTTTAACCTCTGGGCTTTTCTGCACCGGCGCCATTTTGGAATCCGGCCCACACTCTACGAGTGTATCCATGTACTCTGGATTCGTCTTGGCGAAAATCCGCGCGAGATCCTGACTGAGGCTATGCCGTTCTTCCTCGACTTGTACGATTTGGATTTTCATCATGATCGTCACATCTTTAGCTGGAAAAACACTTCACTTACGACGAGAATCGGTACCAAGTTTCCAAGCTTACCATCATTTATATGCCTTGAGAGTATTTCCAGATTCTTATAGCCAACAGAGAGCAGCTCCTGGTTGTTTGTTAAATTTAGGACTATATTATTGATAGGGCAACATTCCCAGTGTTTAATATTTGCATCCCATATGCCGAATTGAAAGCGAATTCGCGCCTGTCCCTGTTCTGTTTCTTCTATGTCACACCCAGTGAGGTTGAGACATACCACGACAGGATTGCGTACCTTTTTTCCATTCGAACCTAGACATATAAACAATCATGTAACAGTTGTAAACATGTTGAATTTTTTGACGTGTTTAATTAGGTAGCAAGTGTGCCACGTGTTGATGATTTATGCACGCGTTATGCGTTTGAGTTATTTTTTGTTGTTTTTGTATGCTATTGGCACCTTTCCAGAAGCGAATCGCCATATTCCATGTGGTCGTCAGGCCGTTCACGGAGCATCGAAAGACGGGGCTGTCGATCGTATCATGTCGATTGATCGACTTGTTGTACTTGCGTATGTGCCAAAGTTTGCGGAAGACGACCTCGGACGCCTGGGGTACCTCCAACTCTTCGCTAACGACACCAATGACAGACTCGTCCGGCAGGTACTTCTTGGAGTTTTTCCGCGTGCGCAGACGATTGGGCATTTTGTTGTGGTCTGCAAATCAAGCAAACGAATTTCAAACTGGCGACGTAGCACAGCAAGCCATGCTGCAACTAATTAAATGAATAAATTACTTAAATGTGTTGCGATGCGATGTTTGAACGCCTGCATTCTAATGCAGTGTTATTCAGCTGTATATGTAATGAGTTCTTATACACGCCGATACTTTGCAGGAAGTTCTGAGCGATTTCAAGGTGTGGATGGAGAGTGTCACTGCTGATCGCCGCCGGCCGCAAATTATAATATTAATCGGGCCTCGTGCGCGCGTTTTCATTGCAAATGCCGCCTGCCCCCACAACGCGTGTTTTTGCGCGCTTTTATCGAAATCGCCGATTATTATTAACTGAGGAGGCAGGCACGGCAGCATCGTCCCACTGCGAGAGGCTAGAATGTTCGAATTTTGTTTGTATGCGCATTGTTGCGCGGAATAGCGTTAACGCGGCCGAAATACGCCGGCTTTTTGCTATTTTCGTGCGGGCGAAACGTCGCAGAATAGACGAAAACTGATGTTTTGATGATGTGGAATTCGATTTTCCCGTGGACTACAGAATAACGCATTAATGCAAGATTCATTTAAGGCATTTTAAAAACGCTTCAGAGAAGGTCTCGTCTAGGAAATTGGGTAACTTCTTCAATTAAATGTAGATTCTTGTCTACTGCAGTCTACTGCAATTGTTTAGATAAATTTCCGAATAAGTAAATGCTGTTTGATACCACACAAACTAATTTTCTTGTCACAGTAATGAATATTTGAAAGTTTTGAAAAGTTTCTACAAGATTATAGGTTCAGTTGAGGGATCAGCTACTAGAGGACGCTATGTGTGTCAAAATGAGAAGTACATTCAATTTTACTAAAAGCAATTTGGAAAGGTATTTCGTTGACATCTGAAAAATGACTACAGGAGAAAAAGGGAATGAAACAAAACGTCTGATGGGGCGAAGATTGGAGGATAGGCAATAGCAGAAGAGAATGAAATTCGACGATTTCACGTCTCATTTGCTCGCGCCTGGCGCCGCAGTGCAGTCGCGATTTTTGCGCGTCTCGCTTTCCTGCAAATTTCGATGTTGCGCGAAACCAGGTCGACCATTGTCCACCATCGCCAATCGCCGCACTCGCGCAAACACACTGACACAATCTACCCAATCTACCCAATCGCCAATGTGAATGTGCAGCCCTGGAATTGATATTGTCATTAGAAATTCGAATTTTCATTTTCGTGGACCGCACTGTGGAGTCTGGCAGGCTGCATGTGACACGCGCCCAAATAGCCGGCCGGAAAACCTGGAAAATCCATTTTCATATTTTCTATTTGCGCGAACGGCTCTGTGTCGGACGGGGGAAGTGATTATGCGGGCTCGAATGGCACGGAACCGAGTGCCGCGAAGGGCTCTCGACACACGAGTGTCACGTACTGCCGGCTTACACATATAAATACGACTCGGAGGCGGCGGTGTGCGGATTTAACACGTCCCCAGGGCGCTGCGGCACCCTCTCAAACGCAAGCAGGGGACATACAACGCGCGTATGTGATTTCCGCGCTTCGCATTTCTTCGGGTTTATCTTGCACTTCCTGCCACGGATGTTGGCTATTCGTGTTATTCGTATTGGTGATCGTCTTTGCCCT
Source organism: Weissflogia rhopalogaster (assembly GCA_019419845.2). Lineage (NCBI taxonomy): Eukaryota > Metazoa > Arthropoda > Insecta > Coleoptera > Staphylinidae > Weissflogia > Weissflogia rhopalogaster. Next base: position 16,140 of record WSZQ02080047.1, read on the forward strand.
GTCGAGCTGTGTGCGCAATCTGTACATCAATAGCATCGGAATAAATTCATGCGTTAGAAGAAAATTTAATTTCGAGTTTAGATACAACCGTTATGATTTATTTATTTTGGTTTATTCTATCTTCGACTGTCATTTGTTGGTAAACAATAGTGTAATTATATAAAGCAAAATAGTGAAATAGTTTTTGTTGGTTTAGAAGTAAGCATGCCTCAAAACCATTAGGAATCAGATCTAACAAGCAACTTTTGTCACCTTTACGCACGTAACTTTGATTTAATTGTCATGGCCTCCTATTATTAAGATTTATACATTAAAACAACGTCGTATGTAGACGGCTCCCAGAGGTTTGAAGCGACGGTAATCCGCCATAATCGATTTGGTCATTTTGAGGCACAGTTTTAAATATATTAAATATTAAGCTATCAACTTGAAACAATTTGTGAAATATTCCTACACTCTTCTACTACAATCTGGTATGAATATTATCCCAATCCTTTCATGATAAGTCAGTCATGTTTCGAATTTTAAGAGATAACATTTTTTGAAAATCTCGTTTTCAACTTCAATGTTGGTTTTCCACCCTTATCCGTTCTCGGGGGGTAGTTGTCAAATAAATCAAAATGTTCCTTATCATGTACATTTTTACTGTATAAACATGTTCCTGATTATTACACTGGAAATTTCGATTTCGCTGCATTTAGAATTAAAACCATAGTCTCATTCGCGCCCGCGTCGAACGCGCCCTCGATTTACTAATTTTGAGGCATAGTTTAAAATATATTTAAACTTAATTAATAATATACTTAATTATTAAGCTATCAACACGAAGTAAGGAGTAAAATATTCATCAACCCTTCTACTTCAATCTGATATGAATATTATTCCGATCCGAGAGAGCGAGGTTTCACTATATATACTTATTTATGTTGCGCAGCAGGAGTGTAGATGATGTGTTTTTCTCTCGCATAAATTCCGCAAACCACCGCATTAAGAATTATCATAATAACAATTACGCATAATTAATTGACACTTCCGTAGTATGTACGATGATAAATAATATAAATAGTGTTTCTACGCGGTTGTAATCATTCTTGTAAAACATGGAATAAGGTAGTTATTTACCGGAATAATATGCAACATTTTATATAAAAATCGACTATAATTATGTCCATAAATAAAGATAATTCCATGTTTTGATGCGTAACTGTCACAGCAGATCGACAAATTACAAACACCTTAGCGGGTATTTCATAATGAAAAAGCGCTGCTGTTTCCCGCCGTGCGCTGATAGAAAACCGGATGACCATATTTACGATCAATCGTGGCAGGTAATCAATCACGGCATTTAATTACGGCTGCCATGTACGAATCAATACGCGTCCGTTTTTCGGTGATTGAAAGCCACTCGGCGAAGCGCGCAAATATTTGCCGATGCAATCGCGGTAGCATATGCATTCGCGAGCACAAAACTGCTGTGTTTACATGGAGATCATATTACGCGCCACAACGCTTATCTTTGACGCCGCGGCGGCATGCAAAATTCGCGCATGCAAAACGTAAACAAAATTGATACAACTTACTCGTTGGGAGCGGCCGGATTATTTCTTCATCACTTCTTCGACACTGCGGCACCTCGTCCCAAACAAAAAGGGTGAAAAGGGGTACCCGTGTTTTATTCAGCGTGTGATTGTTGATGATCTCTAACCGACGCGTCGCGAACGCTACGAAAGTACTACTGAATTGTTTAGCCTACTACTCGCGGGCGCGGCTCGCAAACGCCGCGGCAATTAGCACATGCATTTATCATAAACAAATAACACTGCTATAAATATGTTTACGCCGTCGCCATCCGCGCACGCGCACAATCAAACGTGGACGGCTAAACATAACAAAACAGAAAATAATAACAGTACGTGTGAGGCAAAAAACGCGATAGCACATTGGGTACCTGTATTTCGGCGTCGAAATATTGCGCTTTTTAAATTAACTATTGTAGACTACGGTAGACTATATAATGCTTTTCAGTCCTGCAACCTTGAAATCCACTCTACATTGAATTCAGTTGATTTAGCATTATTAGACTGAAAACCGGTGGGAACTGATTTTACACACACACACACACACACGCGCGCGCACGCACGCACACACATTGTTCAAAAACGATTTCGAATTATATTCGTAAATCTTGAATACGGGATATTTGTACTTAAAGTAAAGTCGAGAATAGAATTGATTTTTATTTACAATAAATAGAGGAAGACTTTTATGGATATATCTAATAAAAACTGCTCCTGGGATTTTTTACTAACTTCACATCGGTGTGTTAATTAATTAAATTTATTTGTAATAGACAAAATGTTATTTTTATTAGCAATTTATTAAGAAACTTTCATATAAAATGTTCACACACGTACAAACATATGTTTCGATAAGAGTAGTGAGTAAGGCGACCTGAAAACATAGAAATGAAGTTATCTTGTGCGATACAAATTGAACGTACGCAACGATAGTCCAAGTCGAAAACGCACACGTGAGAATGCTATCCCGCTGGAACATTCGATATTTAATAGACGGACATAACTTGTAGCAATGTTATAAGTTATTAGTTAAATCGATTTGCTTGCTTAGATATGAGTGGCGCGCGCGTAAGCAACGCTTCAGTGCGCTATCGCGCATGAGCAGTGCAGTGTTACACTTCGTATTAGCGATTCTATGCGCTCTAATATCACGCATAAAACTGCCGCCACCAGCATTGACGCAGCGCAGCAAATTGTATAGCTCAACTTTTTGTTGTGTTGTGTACGCGTTCGCGTACGGCCGATATTTTCTGGCGATTACACCTTTTGTCCGGGTTCGAGCGCGAGTATTACACGCGAGCCCCGTTGAAGTCAATCGCGACGGGCGGCGGCGCGTGCTTGCACACACATGTATACCTCGTTCTTCTCGGTGCAAACCCTCTTTCAGTGCTCACCCTTGCACTCACTCACAATCTGTATAAGCTGCTGATGTTGCGGCGAGTCTGAATGTGTGTGTGTGTGTGTGTGACTGCGCTACCATAGACAATCCTTATTGAAATTCTACACAATAGTCGATTTATTCGCCGTCGATATCGCTTAATATTGTTTGGCGTTTTTCTTTTCGGTGGCGCGCGCGTGTGTGTGTGTGTGTCCAAGCCGCCCGCAATCAGTCGGGCCCGCGGGCGTACATGCGATATGTGTGTGGGCCGCGGGCCCTGTAGATGTCATTAAAAAGCTAATTGTATCCGCGAAACGACTTTCGTTTCGAACGGCGGCGGCGGCGACTCGCACGCGTAAGTCGCCTCCGCACACCGGCATACACCCCACAAACACACACACACACACACTCTCACGGAATGCAAAGATTTACACGTGATTAATTGATCACACAACATAATTACGCGTGTAAATATTTGCCTGCGTTGTTCAGGTGCCTTGCACACCGCATCACCAATGCACCCACCCGATCGAGCGACGCGACGCGGCACGAGTGTATTAATAATTTATAATCTTATTATTACATCGCGTGCTGATTTATTCATTGTGTTTGCGAAGATTTGTGATTGTAATTGACGTTTAATGGGATTAATTAATCCGGCTAATCGCAGGCGCCTATAGAAGATAGAAGAAAATGTTCAGTGAATAGACAAGTAAGAGGTTGATAACTCGACTTGGAATCCAATGTAAATTTTCAGCGATAAACTTGGACAGAAATTGGTATTCCCTTTTCAGCTTGTTAACATTCTGATGCCTGGGGAGCGATGCGCTACTGGAGATTTGCCCTTAATCTCCCACCAACATGATCTGTAGCGTTATCTATCGATCTAACAAGACACACTGGAAGTATGTATCATTCTAATTGACATTTGGCGTCGATACTCAAAGGCCGATGCATCTAACTTGTTTCACTTGAAGGATCTTTCTTAAGATTGATACGAAATCTGAGAAGGTTTTCAAAAGAGTATATGAATACTAGTTGGATTTCCCAATGGGATCTTAGTTTGGCGATTTTTGATCGTTGCATCTGCCAACTTTCTTCGATAAACCACCCCTAATAAGTTAATAACATTTGAATTACGACCGTTACGCTTGAGTTAACATTATTTCCACATTACCGCTTCGTGCTGCGTTGACGATCTTATCGCAGTTTCCATTTTTTTTTCAACATTTTTTTACGTTCACCGTTTCGTGTCCTGTCCATCGATGGCAATTTTTCACCGCAACTGGTGCACGCACCCACACAACCACATAGACACGGAACATTGAATACACAGAGAAAATCCGGAAGTTCCCCATGCATATACACACAGTTGGGAGGGTGTTTGAGATAATACAGTTGGCGTAGGAAAGGAAGGTGGTGGTAGAAAGGGGTAGTGCGAGAGGAAATATGCCGCACCATCGAACGGGCGTGCGCCCGCTGCCGATCGTCGGCGGCGCGCCACCACCGCACCGAGGGGGTATATAAAAGCGAAGCGCGGGCGTCTCGACACTCTCAGTGCACGCGCCGCTTCCGCCAGGCGATACCAGCCGCAGCCACCCCCTCCTGCCGAGTGTTACACTAGCCTGCCGCCGGCCAGTCAGCGTTAAACCCACCTTCCTCCCCGCAAGCGATCGTTGGCGGTGGTAACTTGTTGAAGGCGCATCATCCACCAGTTGACTGACGTCAGTGCGCGTCTGGTTGCCGGAGCTATCATCCCCACAAGCGACGCCCCATCAACCCAACCTGAGTGAGCATACCATCAAAACCACAACTGCCACTAGTGAAGAGAGGTCGAAAGAGAGCAACCAACGGCATGGGACTATTGAAAATCAGCGTCGTGGTGTTGGCGGTGTGTTGGGGCATTACGGTAAGTGGCGGTGAACAAAACCCTTAATTTCTCGGCGACGGCGGCAGACGGCAGGCTGTTAACAAAAAACACACACCCATACATACACAGATGTCGTCCGACCACCCCTCCCTTCGTACCACCGAATCCATCATGACAGTATGGCCGAGGCCCGAGTTTGTTGGCTATCTGTCGCTGGGTGCTTGTCGAGTACTTGCTGAGTACATGTGTGAGATGCGCTCGATGCGGCGTGTCGCGGCCGTAATTAGTATGCAAATGCATTTCGGCAGAAAGGCGCCGCACGTGTGTGTGTGTGTGTGTGTGTGTGTGTGTGTGTGTGTGTGTGTGTATGTGCTTTTAATTATCGAAGTGGAGTGCACGTAATGGGATTGCAAATCGAATGCGTTTTGCGCGCACGCACTTAATTTGCAATCGTTAATTGTAATTGCAATTTAAAATGCAGCCGGCACCGCAATCGGCTAATTACGTCCGAGCGCAGCGCGCAAACTTCGTCTGAACTTTCTCATTACACCCTCGCGGCCGCCCGTAGGTACCTCGAGGAACACCCAATCAACAACCATCCCATAGAGTTATCCAATGGAACTCATGCATGCACAAAAATCGAATAAGATAACCTATAGAGAACATAGTCATGCATGTATATGGATTAAACATTCAGTAATGATCGTTACAAAACAACCGAAAGAAACCACGATTGAACGTCTCCTTGGCGATGCGGGATGTTTTGTTAATTCAATTCGATTCACAATCAACTCAAGAAATGATATCACTCGATAATAAGCCGGAATTCAAGCTTCTAAACGTTAATTAAACCTGTCCCTTTGGCGATTGGTGGCGGCGCGTATTTGTGCAATTGCGGGCGAACCACTTGCAGGAGCATTTGCGCAGGCACCTTTTTTAATTAAAAATTAAGATTCCTGCTGTGTACCTATACTCGTCGCCTTCGTGTGGCCGTGGCGTGGCGCACTTGCGTGCCCCGAATGAGCACTTCCCACCTAAATAAATTGGTTTACGCAGCGCCGGCCTGCCGGCGCGACAAAAGAACCAACCAGCACGTAAACCGCCGACCATTTAATGTCCATTTGCAGCGCTAAATTAATTCCGTTCATGAATTCGCGTCGTCAAATAACGATATGCCGCGTGCGTTGTCGTCGTCGTTGCGTTCGTTTACGAACTCGCGGCGGTGTCGGTATGGTGCTCCTTTGTTCTTTATAATTTGCGCATTTGCTTCGTTTTTTACAAGGATATGCGCGAGGAGGAAGGCGCCGGAGTACGTGCATCATCACATATGACTTACACTTACGTACATATCCATACATACATACGTACATACACATACAACTTAGTGTTCCCCCAATATCGCCCCGCCCGATGCATGATGCACACGTCGACGTCGCCCACCTCCTCCCTCAGTTCACACCCACCAGCCCTCACGCACCCCCCTCGAATGGCACGCGCAAAACTCGTCGCGAGTGCAATGCAGTAAGAGGGGCAGCGTACGCAATGCCCGCCCGTCGTCGTCGTCGTCGCCGCCGCGAAAATTTAATAAGCGAAAGGATGCATAATGAAACTTAATTAATTACAGAATAAATTAACTTTTAACGCGCCGCGAAGAATGGCCAATCATGCTCAAATCGTGCTCATAAGTAGAATATTTTATAGGCATATTTTAATTAGAAATATTATTGTCTGGCGTTTAACGACTACATTAGAAAACGTGTCATGCGTTTTATCGCTTACTTGTTGCTTCAGTTTGTGATGTGCACCGCACGCGCACACGAATAGAACGTACGATTCTTGGAGCAGACCTTCTGTTAATTTATCAGCTAATGGTACACAGTGCAGGACTATTGGTGTTATTGGGGGGTATCACCTGTTGACGGCGTTGTCAATGGGAAGCCACCCCCGTAGCCCCGTAGTAGTTGCAACAGCCGCTACACACTCCCACAACGCGCCGGCCGTTTTTAAAAAGTCAATAACCGACCGGCACACACACACACACACACACACACACACACACACACACACACAGCCACACGCATTAAAGCAAATTCGTATTAAAGCTTCCTAAAGGGTTGTCGCCTGAGTACCCTGGGTTTATGGGGGATTGGCGGATACTGCAACAATAGCCTAGCCACGAATGACGCACACAGCCTGCAACAAAAGGGGAACCTTCTGCACCAGTGCTGTGTTATGTTATCGAAGGGAGCTTAATGAATCGAACTAATCACCGTCGATCGAGGAGACGAGACAATTCCCTCTGGTGTAGTCCCGCTCATGTCAACATACATATTTGCAAACTCAGCCTGCTACCTTCGGCTGACGCATAGGGGACTTCAGGGATTCATTACAACAAACCTACACGCACTCGGTGTTGTAGCTAATTACGTTATTGTTTTGCGTTGGGCGACATGAGCATACTTTAATTGCCGCCCCCGTGCGTGTTCAAACTTTAATAACGCGTATTTTACTCATTACGGTCCGTAAATACACGCCAGGAAAACTATTCCGTCCTGTAATTCGCTACACTTTTATGGTCCAGCATAAAATTAAATTTTCCTTGATATTTCGGATGAAATCGCCTGAATAACTTTCAAGAATCCGCACGTGTTCGTGCATGCACGGGAATGACAGGGGCGGGTACGATCCCGTCCGTCTGCCGACACTCCGCGTCTCTCCACGTGGCAATTCCATTCCGGGAAGGTTTAAGGACGTGGGTGGAATTTGCGCTAATGCCAAAGGCGGTTGAGTTATGATGGCGGTTCCTAGCGGCGAATAAACGCCGCTTAAATTTGTTAAATGAATTTTAGTGAATACACCGCCGGAAATGTCATGTTTATAGACATACATCCGTGTGATTAATTACGTTGGGTAATCAGTGAGTCAGGGGCTCTGTCTGCTTTGGAACTAATATGATTTGTCGAAATTTCGCGCCGAAAATTATGAACTAGTCCAAACCGGACTTACTTCTGGGGGGATACATTTGTACTTCGAACTAAAGCTCTCGGCATGAGTATTTTCTAGGATTTTCTTTGAAAATTGTCGGACGGTAGCTGTATATTTTGAAGTACGCAGGAGATTAGGTCGAAAGGAATCTCGTGGACGAGAAGAAATCGCAGTGGTTTGCTGCCGCCTGTTTGTAAATGCTATTGGAAATGTCTACCAGTCTTCTGTCATGTTAAATCTCTTCGGGACTTGACGACTGTATACTTAGCAAGCTGGTCAGCTGCACTTGGCAGTTGATTATTTGCTCGATCCCGATGAATGTTCTTTTATGTCGATCGGTTAGTCCACCGCTTGCCTTCCCTCCACCCCCATTTCCTTGGTCGTTGCATTTGATATCGTCTGTCGCAGTTGGCGCAACTAGGATCTTCTGTCTTTTGTTCCAGCAAACAAGCGCACAATCGGATGAGGAGATCAACAACGTCCTGGAGAGGATCTTCTCGCCGGAGTACTCGCCATCAATGCACGAGCGCGCCCTGCGCCATGATATAGTGCGTCGGCTGATCGACACTCTGCAACGCGACGGTTCATTTGAACGTTTGACCAATACACCCGGTAAGCGTAACCTAGCAGCGCTTGCCAAGGGTGGGTATATTCGTACCCTGCCTGAAATCGAAGAGCAAGAGGAGGAGCAGGATAAGCGCAGTCTAGCCAGCATAGTACGCGCCGGCCAGTTGCCGAATTTATCGCGAGATGATAAACGTGGCATTGCAGCATTGGCTCGTAACGGTGATCTGCACAACAAACGCGACATTCTGGAACTGATCGATGAGTTGTATGAGAAGCGCAACCTGGGCAGTCTCGCCCGTTCCTACAATTTTCCACAGTACGGCAAACGTTATCTAGGCGCATTTATGAAGAATGGACGTCTGTCGGAGGGCAAACGTAATTTGGCGTCATTGGCACGTGAAGGATACATGCACGGAAAGCGTAACGTGGCGGCGCTTCTGCGTCAGGACAAGATCCACGGTCCTAACGATCGTTCCTATGACTTGGACATGGACGAATCGCTGCTGCCAATGAGTAAGCAGGGCGAGGACATCGAGGAGGCGATTGAGAAGCGCAACGTCGGTGCGGCAAAGGCGAACGGATATAAGCCACCCATCAAACGGTCCGTGAGCGCTGCCGACGTGAAGGGTGCACGCGTGAAGCGCGACACCGACTACTACAGCGACGAGTATGCCATGCCCGTCTATCAGAACCAGAACGTCAGGGATTACGAGGAGCTGATGAAAGCGCTCACGGGCGAGTATCCGCCAGACAAGCGCTTCCTTGGTGAGTACACCTTCAACCACATTGCTTTATCTTGCGATATCTTTTTTTGCTCACAACCCCAATATATGACTACCCCATGCACCGGTTATTTGACGGGCCGTTTGAACAGATGCACAGTACTATTGCGTCATGCAGCCACCCAATGACAAGTTGATATTTTGGTCACGGCAGCTTGATGGAATTTGTTTCGAACCACCAAATGCACCATCATCATTGTAGACATGCTGATCTTGTCTTTGTTTTTCTATTTTTGTTTTGTTTGGAGGGGGATCACGTATGAATTGAATTAACTTTACTTTTGTATGTAAACGCGCGGCGCCTACCACATCGCAGGGTCAGTGGCGAAGAGCGGTTGGTTCAGCCCATCGTCCTCATCGCGCTCGTTCTCGTATGCGTCTAGGATTGACAAACGCCACATCGGTTCACTCGCCCGCCTGGGGTGGCTACCGGCATTCCGTCAAATCCGTCGATTCAGTCGGTCCGAGCGTTCGGTCAATGATGATTGCGATTGCAGGTTTTACACTCTTAAACGTTCTTTTAGACGTTCTTTGCTGTTCTTTTTTACATTTGTCCATGAATGTGTAGCGATGTAGAACTGACCACTGAGCACTCACTGACCGTCCACTCCTTTACCAATTCTACCACATATTTTTAGACTCGGCATGAATGTGGAATGTTTGTTTTACGACTATTTTAACGATTTTTATGGAAAGTTGGCTAAATACACCTCTGAAGGTGAGTTGGGATACCAACAATGTAGCCACATAGTATATCGGACGAACCCGATGTCCCACCTCAGCTTAGTTTACTTAACTCTGTCCCGAGCAGACTACCTCTTATGTGTCTTTCTACCACCTACCACAAATGTTTGCTGGTATGACCTGACTGCCGCTACACAGGCGATGAATGTTGCGAAGCTTGGCGTGCAATTTACACGCTTGCCTCTCACCTCCAATTTATCACCCACAGGTCGCCTACCACAGATGGGCAAGTCGAAGACTACGCCCTCGCCGAAAATCAACTACGAGTAATCCCCGAGCGTTCGCAGGTGGGTGACGGCGCCGACTCCTACGACGTGGACAACGCTAAGCGCTTCTTCGTCCAACCGGTCGTCGACAAGGCGCTGTTTGTCGACAGGGTGCTCGCACAACAGCAGCGACGGCACTGAACCCACCTCCTCCTCTTCGAACCTAACCTAACATCAAAGAAATAAGTGCGTTTTGAATATATCCGGATGATTTTATCTGAGTTCCACTCCACATCACATATCCTTATACCTCTAACCATAATCGCTGTAAATAGCGATCGGTAATCTAATTAGAACAGCATCATGATCGGATAACCCCATAGTGGTGGTCCATTTGAAAGGCCATGAAATAATCCAAACTTGAGTTGAGCATATCAAACGAAAGCGTATTCAGGATAAATCCGGTGAATTCGTATGAAAAATCAATCAAGAATATCACATCAAAGACATAATCGTAATGCATAAGGTATTTCCTAACATAGATAACTTCTCGCAAGTTAACTCCCTCTCAAATTGAAGACGACTGTATTAATGTAGTGGCCAATTGACATATTTTCGCTTATTTCTTTGTGATTTTCCTTTCGTCCTGTCTGCCTGCCTCGTGTTTGTGTACTTGGCATTACAATTATTGTGATTTGATTTGAGCGAATTTGATCATCGGGGAAAAAGAGTTTGATGTTTCGAAATTTCGGAGGCTGGAAATTTCCGTGCTGATTTGATGACAATAACGTATGCGTCTAAATTTTAATGCTGTATATGACAATATTGAAACCAAGGAGATCTGCTGACAATAAGAAAATACATGTACTACGTTCGAAAGTCGAGACAATAATGAAGATATTTATTCATATTTATTTATTTATACACCATTTTAAAAATGAAATCAATATCATATATACATTTAAATATAGTTATATCCAATTAATACTATCCGAACAGTATTACCTATGTAGTTGTAATAATTAGTGTCAAATCAAATATATCGATATGTCAAATCAAGTGTGAAGATAAATCCAAATAAAGATGATGATTAAACTACAGGAAACAAAGAGATGTGTGTTCATTTCCCTTCCTTTTCAGATGTGTGAACCCCTTTATGGATCTGATGACAGTCACATGCAAATAATCAGCCAGTCGGAAGCATATAGTGTATAATTTATTGATTGTATTCCGTACAATGTTTCGTTAGCGTTAGTTAGAACATACAAACACATTTTACCTACCTAGATCATAATTCATCACGACAAAAACACTGTTCATTTGTATTAGCTACTTCACTTAGATACTAATTTGCCTAAATGTTTGTATGTATCATCATTTGCGATGAATCGAGTGCGATGTCTCTCGATGCGGCCTATCAGGCCCAATAGTTCTTACTGTACTGCTGCTGGCCCTGATGCGGATGCACGCTCGTCTGGTGAGCGAAATCGAAACTCTCGCTGCCAAGCTGCTGCTGCTGCTGCTGCTGCTGCTGGTGTGTCGTCCACGCTGTCTTCTCCCACGTGTTGTCGCTCATGTCGACAGCGGTGGCGGTGGCGGAGGCGGCGGTGGGGGCAGCGGTCGGTTTGTCCTCCTTGCGGATGGCGGCCGGTGGTGCGTGTTGCTGTTGTTGCTGTTGTTGTTGCTGCTGCTGCTGCTGCATCTGCGCATGAGCCATCTGCGCGTGGGCGAACGCATAGTTGGCGTCGAATAGCGACGAGTACTCCCGCGAATTGATGTTATCCTGGTGGTGCGACTGATTGTAGGGCATCTGTTGGAACATGTTGTAATTGGCGGCAAACTGGTGGCCATTGCGCCAGTCGTGCTGGTTGTTCTCGTACTGGCCGGGCATTTGCCCGATTGGTAGCGAGGCGAACGCCAACGATGCCACGCTGTTGCCGTTGTTGTTCTTGCGCAATCGTGCACGTCGATTGGAAAACCATACCTGGTAAGAGAGGTCCACGTGTCAGCTATTATTATTCAGATATTACTGATTTTTGGAGGTACTTTAGGGCTACTATTATTAACAATAAATGCGTTCTATGTGATATTATTACAGACAGGTACAGACAGGTCCTAGGGGAGGCCTTTTCATTGTATTACTCAGACTAATAGGGAAATAGTCTTATAAGGTATTCTATATAGTCTGATGGACTTCCTTGCGACTGCTATTTCCGTTTTTGGAGTAGCCCAATTCATAGAGAGGAATTTATTACAGAGTAAGTGTAAGGGCACTGCCTTTGAAGGTTCCCGAAGGAATGTAAACTACGTTTCTGTAGGTCTACGAAGTTTTCCGCTATGGTGGGGTATCATACCAGGTGTACCATAAAATTTCTGAAATGACACAATTAGAGTAATAAAACTCCTACCTGTATTCGCGCTTCCGCTAAACCTGTCTGTTGTGCCAACTCTTCCCGAGAGTAGACGTCCGGGTATTGCGTGCGACCAAAGGCACGCTCCAGCGTCTCCAGCTGCTCCCCGGTGAACGTGGTGCGACTGCGACGTTGCTTACGCTTCAGTGGTATGCCCGGCTCCGACTCGGTGTCGCTCTCGTCCTCGCGCCCTGCAAACCAATCGCCGCGATGCGCATTCAATTAAATTGTTTGGGCAACATCGCGCTTGACTTTGACAAGTCGGCGTAGTTGCCGCCGCGCCGCGCCGTACAATCCCAGTCGGCTGGCTGGTGGGACATTCGCAAAACGGTCGCGCTTATTATTATTGGAACAAGAGAGGCTAGCCGCGGCATTGCCGGGGCGCGCGTAAACCAATTTATCGCCGCCGCCTTTTTTACGACCGCGGCGGTGCCCTTGTGCGCATGGACCGCGCGCTGTTTTATAACTTCGCTTCGTTTAGTTTAATTCTAATGAAAAATCGCCCGCCGCAACACAATTACAATATTGTAAATAACCCGGAGTGGAACATGCGGATGGCGTGCCGTGGCGCGGCGTGCGCGGGATTTCTGTGGGGACGCTCCGCCATCCATTGTTTCAGGCGGTGTGGAATGGCGTGGAGAGCGGCACGGCGCACAAATCCTAATGAAGAAATTCCGAATGAGCTGTAAACGTGCGGTACTGGTGGTGTTGGCGTTTTGCTACTCACGGGTGCGTTTAATAAATCGATTGCCGAGAGTCGAGCTGGGGAGTTACGGAGTTGGCAATCACGCGGATCTCTCCGCGGGACCCACGCGTATCTCCTTCGACGTTTTAATGCCTTTACGAGATCAGTCTATCCATTTCTTCACAAGATATCGGTCGCGTTAATCAGATTTGGAAACAGCCCTTTTGTCAAGGTCACTTCTCACACGATGTGAGAACGCATCGATCGCATTAAAATTGGGCTCGTAAGCCGGAAACGCAGTTTCGATCACCGTTTGAGGTACACTTTTTTCTATGCGTCAAAAGCTTAAGTCAGAGCTTACGCGTTTGACAAGACGCACGTCCGCTATTCGGGGGACACATTAGTGACACCGTTTGTCTGTCTGTGTTAGTGCTCTGCAACGGGGGTGATCGCCGAAGGTGTGATTTTGATGGTGCGGTTTTTTTGGGACGCACCGCGGATGGAGGTGCACCCTCTCCACCTCTTTGACGATGTCATCGAACGGCAGGGCACAACAATGTCGTACATTGTGGCGGTGTGCTTTGGCGGCATGGCCCACCCTCTGCGGTGCACTGCCTTAGATTTATTGCGTACACCTTCTGTCTCACTTTCCCCTTCAACGCCACACAGCCACATAGTCTTGCGGTGGGATGCGATGCGGTACACCTCGGCCCCAAAAGAGTGAGAAACACCTATGCGCACGCCCGATACACTGATGCTGAACCTCATTTGTTAAAGGTGTTCATCTCGAGCACTTGTGTCGATATGACAGCAGGACATTGTCAACTTGTTACGGGGACACGACAACAACACACTATAAAAGCGTCACACTGGTGCGCCGAAATAAATGGTGCTCGAATTTTTCAAGCCGCGTCTATAATGCTGGCGTGTATTTTCATAATTCATTCATGGCTGCCCATTTTCGCATTATGCTACTCGGCAATGGTGCGACGATGTGGTGCGGTGTATGCGCCCGCGTTTCTGAGCACTTAGAAATGCGGTCGCACGGTTTGGCGAGTAAATAATTGCGGACGCCGCGCCGCGCTGTTCTTATTAATAACTGTGTACTTAATTAATGCGAGGCGCATATTTCACGAGGGCGCATCGGGTGCGCACGCTGGGTGGAATATTGATGGGCGAATCATTGCACGAGCGAGTTACAAAATTTAAATTAAAATTAGATAAACCCAGGCAGCCATATATTCATCGCGATGTGCAGCGTGAACGATTTTGCCCTTTAGCGTACGTTTGTCAGTTGGTCATTTGTATCTGTTCGCCTGCGGGCGTACTGTGCAAGGGAAATCGTATCCAAGGTGAAAAATTCCTTCTTTCCAAATACCTATAGGTAGGACCGCATGCATGCATCCAATTAAAATCACTAGAAATGGTTGCTGTACCATATATTATAACAGTGTTCATCTAATTGTGAGCAATGACATCAAGTTGAAGTGCCACCAGAAGAAATGATAGGCGAAAAGGAGATACCACAATCGGATCTCCTGGGAGATCCTGGGAGCTGTCACAATTTACTGTAAGTTCAAGAAACACCTCCAAAAGTACAACAAGATTGAGGACACACTCAAAGATATATTAAGAAAAAGGTGTTCAAGTTCAAGGAGCACTTCTAAACGGAGAAAATTGCAGCCTGATAACAAGGTTCGAAGGAATAGGCTGGGTTCCAAGGAGTAACTTACGTTAACAGAACCAGAAAACAGCGAGAATGGCGACGTTTTAAAGAGGGATTAAAATTCTCTGGGTATGACCTTGTCAAGTTCAGGTTTCTGTAAAGTCAGGAATTGGGATGACATCAAGGATCTATCTTACAGCTCGTCGCTGTACGATAGTCGTCTAACCCATCGTCGACTGCTACTAAGTGCCTGATATTAATCAATGTATGTCGACCGCACTCCTCCGTGACCGCCGCATTTCATATTATTTCACCTCTTCCATCATCTCCACCGTGTCCGCGATGCAGTGCGGCGCACACGGCGCGAAAGACGGGCGGAAAAAAAAAACAGCACCCAGCAGACCCCATGTTGGGCAATTAGACGGCACACAGTGGGCCCACACATGTTGCGCCTATGCGGTGCACTCAGCCGCTCGCGCGCTTCAACCATTGTGTGGCGTATGATTTCCTTCGCTCTCAAATACCTGCTATCAAATTGATTAAGAATGCAAGTCGTAGAGATGCGTGTGTGACACACGCATACACAAACCTCTCGCACCACTCGCTTCCATCGAACGCATTGAATCAATACTCAATTAGAGTGGTCGCGCGGCGCCTGCCTGCCTGCAAGATTACGGTTCAACGAAGTCGAATGAATGCACACGCGGGTGCGTGCGCGCTCTACGTTCCCCATGCCCACACGGGGGTCCCTCGTTTTAACAGCAATAACCCCCTCCGGATGTACGATTATCATTTTTCAGCTTCTCCTGCTGGTTTGCGCGCTGCGGCTCCCGAGTGCGCCGTGGAATGGGGCCGAGCGAGAATTCATTAAAGCTAATAAATTAGCACTCATTTTGTTCAGTCCGAGGCGGGCAATCGAATGAAGAATTAAATTAACTCGATGTCCATCACGCCGGGTGAATTAATAAGCGCTTATTAATCAATCACCTGGGTGCGGCACGGATGATTTGTGTGTTTGCACTGGCTGGCTACCTGATTTGAATACGCACGGATCCGTTTACTCGGAGGAACTGTCTACTCCAAACACTGGCCGGTTTCTTGTTTGTTACTGTTACTGTTTTTGTTGTTATTCTGCGGGATAAGTTAATACATTACAAGCAGTCGGAAAAGACACCGTTTCCTGCGAAGAGACGCTCGCACTTTCGATGCAGTTGCTATGATTTATGGGCGAGCTTGCGCTAAGTGATGTCTTCCCGTGCGTCGCGCATGATTTGTCCCATCAAGGCGTAGTCAAGGCGAGAAGATAGCTCGGCTCAATTAACAACTTGAACGAAATTAGCGTGTGTACGATCGATGGCAGGCAGACTGGATGCGAGCCGCTGATTTATTAACCATTGTGCGGCGCGGTGTCAAATATAAATACGATACTTAACAATACTTAAGATTCAGTTAAATGCGCGGTGTGGCAAAACGCGCACGGTCGGCAAGAACAATTGGCAATTGCGTTGTACGATCGCACTTGTGAGACGTGTGCGGTTCTGCACGCCAAGGCGTTTTACGTGCGTGTGTGGCTAATATTTCATGGTTTCGGATAACTTCCAAAGAAGTCTTTCTCGTGGCGTGGCGTGGCGTGGCCAGAGACTATTGCCGCCACTGCCTCAACTGCCGCCGCCGCCGTCGTTGTTGTTGTGTGAGTCCAGTAACAACACAACGACAATTTAGACCTATTTCGACCCGCGAGCGTTCTGGAGATGACCGCTGCCATCTGAAGAAACGACGCCGCCGCACTCGCCGAATGCGTTCGCACCAAGGTAATTCCTATTAGCCACACATTGTTCTACTGAAATATGATCTGCGATTTAAGCGTGCGCGCATTCACACACAAGCCGCGGCAAGTTCGTCTTTGCTTTTCGCAAAGACGTCGGTCGCGTTTCGCAGAAGTTATCAGCGTTGTTGTTTCTTTTTTTCGGGCTGCTACGTTTTGTCGTGCGCTTCCCCAACTTCCCACATCGGCATCGTTGGCAATATTGCCGGCCTACCATCAAACGTTTCTTGACACAATCAGGGGATGGCTAATTCATGTAAGCCAATTGTCACCCATTGCCCCAATAAAGAAGGCATCGCCCGCCAAACATCGGCCAACATCAACATATCAGTGAGGATAATGTCAGAACTTTCGAGGGTTTCACAAACTCGACCGACCAACTCGTCACAAACGCCACAAACAACAAATTGAGCATGCGAGTGAATGTCATCGTCGAGGATGTCCCACCACGCACACGACGGGACAACCTATCTTTGGGTGCATGTAGGTGGTCGGCGAAAACATCGCCAAAAAGCAGCGGCGGCACATCGCACATCACCAAAGGACGACAAACGCGCCGCTTTCAATACGAGCGAGAGGGCCGGATAGGCAAACGAAATGGTGCGGCACGCCATTTGTGCGGCTGTCGACTTACGACAATGATGATGACTTACGCATGCATTTAGTGGTGATTTGGGGCGGTGGAAGAGGGTGATATGTGTGCAACAAGGATACTTTGCTCTTCAATTGCAACAGTGCAACGAAGAGAGCAACAACGTCTTCCGGACGCAAATCACGCTCTGTATCAAATCGTGTCGAATGTCAAGCGGTGGAAAGTTCTAAAGTCGGTAGAGATTCGCACCCGGTGGTGAAAATATAGGCTGCCGCGAGCGCGGAAACGATACCGGTGTCTTTTGAATGTTTTGTTGTCATTGTCGCACTGCCTGTAAACAGCGTTGGGTCAATGCGGGTAAACACGCCGCCCCCCCATTATCAACAACAATGACGCACATCGTGATAACAACGTGAGGACGAATTGTGACTTTTGTCAGCGTTAAAAGACGACCCTGTTTGAAAGGGTCGCGCTTCCCTCTGGTATATGGTACCCGATCGCGAATCGTTGTTTCCGCTTTCCGGCCACATTGGACTCGTCTAAATTCATGTAGAATCGGCGACGCATAAAACAGTGGTTATTGACTCTCGCGGCTGGATAACGCTTCGGGGAAATAGCAAAGAAGCGTGACGCCAAATTGATGCACGAGAATTGGATTTCAAAGCGCAACTGGAGCGAATGCCGCTCCCCGTGTAGTCAAATGTGCGGTTTATTGGTCAATTTTGTTTCACTTTTAACGCCTCGGCATTTGGCACCCTCGTTAGCCGCATTCGCTTTGATTTTTCATCTGTTTGTGCCCCATCGGGCGGGTTTACGATATTTCAGTTCCTTTCCTTAAATCACAGGGTACAACACTCTCTAATAAAAAAGATGAAAATGGGATAAGTGCTGAGTGAATGTTAACATGAATTAATACTGCCGTCAATTCTATCTATATCAATTATCAAAGTTTTGTAAGTACAGCACATATAAAACTACTATAACGATGAGAATTACAGCAAAAATCTTCATAGAAATATTTGACCTTCTCCGCTTTCGTATTCGTTTCCATGGTATGTTAATAAACATTCCAAAGCAAAAACTGAATTCGGAGCAGTAACGAATTTCTCTAGGGCAATTCTATTTGGCATAAACGTTTTTCTGTTGAAATTAAATTGGGCTTATTGCGTTTATCGTTCTCCAAATTACGTTAAATTAGATTTCTGCAATGTATGGTGTTCACGTCTGTCAGATTTACTACAGATATTTGCAAATTTGAAGCTCGGTTTCTAAGCTCCAAAAGGAATTTGTGTTGGATTGCAGCCGCGCTCTTAAATCGAAATAATACCACTCTGTGGGAGTAAATTTGATGAAATGATACATTTAACAACGTTCATTTACATTCTATACTGCTCTCACTTTTAAGGAACATTCAAGCAAATCTTATTTAGAACCTAAATTAAAATGAACAAAGGCACAAATTGCAAGCTACTGAATTACAAAGGGATCTTTCATCAACAATTCCTGAGTTCGTCACATTTAGTACATTCAGCATTAACTATATGACAATTTTCGACAAGGCCTCTTCTTATCGAGTCGAGTTCATAATTCAAAAACATGCACCTGATGCATTTAAAGACATTGTTCCTCTTATTTCGCACACCGTTGCTAAACAACGCCGGCCGGCCACAACACGAACGACGGACAATAACCGAAACCACAAGGCGTGTGGTTAATAGATGCGACTGACTAATAATCTGTCTCATTAACATATAAGACGAAGAGACCCCGTTCCTTCTTCGGCAGCGAGCGCCCATTTTTCGCCGTTTGCCGTCGCCCAGTCTTATAGTCGGTGCACAGGGCCGAAGAAGGCGTGTGAACACCGTCGTCACGTGAAACGAAACACCAAACACGAAAACACGGACCGGGAAGCGCATAAAAGCGCGCCGCCGAAAAGTCTCGCGTCGGTGTCGTTGCCGCTCTGTCTGGCGCGCCTCAAAAAACCACAACAAACGATTGCATCGTTCTGAAATGGGACCACTTACACCACGCCGAACACGCCATAATACCGCCTCTGTGATTTGGTGCACAACATTCGGAACGAGCGACTCGTAACTGAAAATCAGTTCCTGCATTTTTGTAAACTAGGTTTTTTCATCGAAACATAATTTCCTCTTTTCCCTGTTTTTTATTAGCACTTTTCGAACTAATAAAAATTCCGTTATGTTATTAATAAATCTATATTTTGCTACTTTGTTTCGCATAGATTTAGCTGAATATAAAGTAATAATTTTAATTATACGACAAATAACAGTATTCATCATTTTATGCTGATAAATTTCATAGATTCTCAATTATAAAGTTCGGAATGTAAGAAATGAAATATTTCTGTCTACACAAGGCAAAGATGTGAGATATTAAATATTCTTGCAGAGTTGTTCAATGCAAAATTTTCATGGAAACGCAAAAATATTCATTTATATATATTTTATGCGAAATGCAACTAATTTTCATACGACCCTTTTCACATTATTAGTTTGTATTAAAAGAAAACATGTGACAATACTAATAATTTCGGAGTGACAATAAGAGTATATTTGGTTTTACTTCAGTTTCCTTGCTATTAAATATTCATAACTAAAACAAGAATTGGTATATAAAACTTGGTGTGTATGAATTGAAATATTCTTGTTTAGACTATAGAAGGGAAAATGAAGTAATAAATATTAAACATTTCCATAATTTTACTAACATGGCTGTTAATAATATGTTGTTCTCTGTTAGCACACAGTTGTTTAATTCGCATTTTTATTATGTTCAAATGCATTTGTTTTTAAATTTCTGCAATAAAGTTATAAATAGAGGGCTTTATTAACTACTTTGTGCTCATCTTGCGCGCACATTAACCGAACGGCGATGGTATAAAACGTCAGCCGCACCAGTACGTGCGCAAATTGTGCACGGTTTTCCAGCGAAAATCCGTTTTTAACGAGGCTCGCGAACAAATTCTATCTCACCGTCCCGCGAGAGGGAGTGAAAAAACCATACAACCATACACATACACAAACACAACTTTGTAGCACCCAACCACCGCGGCAGGTAGGTGCAACAACGCCCGAACGCGACGCGTTTAATGATACGCTGCCTTAATTTACGCGGGGCCCCGAATGCTTGAGACGATTGTGCTGCAGCGCTGTAATATGTCAACTGTCATGCGCCGGTGGGCTTTAAGCGCTGCCGCGAATGCTGAAATTATTAATAAGTTTGATGGGTGTCAAGGTGTCGCCATCGCAGGCGTAGTTATCTGCCTGATCGGGGCGCGAAACAGCAAAGAACATACAACCCATACACGTAGATATGCATGTATCCCAAACATCTTCCTGTCGGCTTACACGGGCGGCATCTTCGCGATCATCAAGGCGTACCCGCGGCTGGCCTTCCTGCCTTCAAGCTCATTGCGCGCTTGGCGGCGACTTGCTGTCTTCTTTGGTGTTTTGTTTAATTTCATTTAAACATTTCAGGTGCCTGGTCGGTCACATCGGCATCGGCACCGATGTGTGGGCCGGGCCATACACTTGTAACAAAACACCACTTCTCAACCGTCGGCTGAAGCGCGCGCGCGCTTCTTTCGCATTTAGCAGCCCACGCAGGTAAATGCCTGCGCCTATGCCAGCGACGAGCATTTGTACTATTAATTAGACAGATTAATTATTATGCCAATTACGTGTAATTAATGCGTGTTGGTTAAACAAAACAATTATGCCTGCTGCCACAACAAGCGTGGAAATATGTAAATGATGAATAATTAATTCCACAATAGTGCCATTCATTTAAGCGCCAAACCTGATGTATTGTGATCATTTATTGAATTCATTAAAGAAGATTATTAATCGCAATTTTGACATAACATCATTCCATACTCGGCAATAAGATAACACTCTATTTGGTTAACTTATCGTTATGATTTATTTTATTTTGGATTGTTTAATTCTGAATGTTAACACGGAAACTTTAAATGTTCATAATCATGTGTGGAAATCCTTCATTAGTTCGCTGTAATATTATTCCAAATCAAATTTGTTAAAGGGAGCTGTGAAAATTATTTGAATGATAAATTTATAGAGAGAAAGCTTGGGAGCAGTGATGGGCATTTAATGTCTTCTTACGTTAAACGTTAACAAATCGTTGACTAATTGTAAGAGGTATGTATTGGAGAAAATTTATCACGTATTGTCTTCAAATATTGCCAAGTTTATTTATGTTATGTGCATGTTTTTCGTTTATTTCATACCTGTTATGATTTATTATATTTGGAATTGTTGAATGTTGACTTGTGAAATACAAATTCTGAGTGTCTTCAGATTTAAAAATCTGCTTATCCAAGCCAGCTGACCGTAAATCAGGCCTCTCAATTCAAATTGCTTTTGCTTGCTTTTTAAAAAGGACTGTTTTAATCCTGTGCTGGAAGGCACGATGCTAATTTCTGATCGGTACACATTTAAAAATATGGAGAATTAGAGATTGAGCAAGGGTAGCTTCGATCCAGAGTTTACCTTTGAATATGCTAGTTTCTTTTATTAACGATTTTTATGCCACATTTAATTACGTGATGCCTGCTATGACTTACAATTAGGAATTGAGAATTGTAGAATGCTTAGTGAGAAAGTGCAAACTCCTAACGTGCTCAGCTGGGTAATCTTTCGTGTTTACCTCGAAAGTTAGAACAACTGCAAGCTGTTGTGTAGGCAAACTCATAGCCCAAAATCACCCGCAAAGTCAACGCTAAAATTTCCTTATCCCCTTTCCGTACGTGTGCACGGCGTCCGTAAATTTCCCGTCCCGCGTTCTATTCAAATGTGTCGGGTATGCCGAAGAAGCGCAATTAATGCTGCTTGGACGCACACCGTTGTATCTGTCTGACAGTGCGCTGGGAATATGTTTACCGTTTTTCCCGTCGGGGCGACCGTGGCCGGCGCAGTTGTGAAGATGTCCTTCTTTTAATTACGATGTGTTAATACGGTGCACGCAAAAATGGAAGGTGTATGTATGTATGGCGCTCGGCGACGTGACAAATCGCCGTCGATTATGCCACTAATCGTGGCGGCGCACTGAATATCTTCATCTCGTCGTGCGAATATAGAGCGGGCATTTGGCGCGCGTTTGTTTCCATGGTCCGACGCAATCAACACGTACGAATGCCATCGCGAAAATCCAATGAAATTAAAGCCACGTCGGAAATTCAGACACGGAGAGGGAGAGGAAAAAAAGCACAGAACGCAGCGCGTTTCGCATGCAATAAGACATGCAATAAGAGAAATTTAAGCCAGAAGAATAAAATTGAAAACGGCTGAAGAGGCTCTTTGGTCATTACAGCCTGAGATGAGTTTTACGACAGGATTCTTTACGTCCCAAAGCGCTGGGAGATGCGCCCCGGCGTTATCCTTTCGCTTTAACGTCTTTATTACAACAAACGCAGCGCATTAATATCGCTCTCCTGCTCCGTTTAGATTTAATCAAAATTTGTATACATACTTTTATTTGACCAGATTTAATTATTTAATCCTCCGCCTATACCTAAACAATGTCACATTTGAAGAATACGCTTCAGGAAGGTTTATGAATACTTTGTACGTATTCCATTGTATTTATTTACAGAAAGATTTAATTGTAATCTGACGCAATTTGCATCGTTTTGTTTTCCAAATTCATCCGTTCCTCTGGTTTTCATATTGTTTCTTATTGATAATATAGTTGTCGTAAGTTGGATTCAATAATACAGGAAATATAAATAGGACGCGTTTAATTTATTACCTCCAAGGATGCCGTCGATGGTATAGTCCTTCTTTCCATCAGGATCGTCTCGTCGCGTACCCGTGCGTAGCAACCGGCTGATCGAAGAGACGCTCGGCGCATCCTGAACTCCCTCCTGTGCGCCGCGTGTATGGACATGAAAAAAAAAGAAACACGACAATGTGAGCATACGAACATTAGTATAGCGCACATATCGAAAATTCGATTGCTGAAGCAAGGCTACCCGCTTTGCAGACACTTTGCAGTAATTTCCTGCCTATTCGCCCGAAGTACACCAACTCCAGGAAGCTTTCTTTTCTTTTAGAGTGGGTGACATTTGAATTAGATTGTATAATGCAAATCGATAGTGTTTCTTTTTCGACTCATATACTGGCAAAAAAATGGAATCAATCAAATGACAATGGAGGATGCAAATTGTTGGTCGTAAAACAGAGGAAAAATAGATTTCAAAAGTTATTCCGAGCGGGCTCTTTCTTGTTTGTTTTGTACTCTTCGATAAACTTTCACGTAGCGAAAATAAGGCGGCCTCTTGTATATTATACATTCAATCAGATATTTGAATAATTGCCTCCTAGATATGAATTTTAAGGCATATTGTACGCGGGAGAATTTCTTCACTTCGCATTCTGCGGGCATTGCGGGCGTTGCTGCGATCAGGGTCTAATCGAATATGCATGCGGTGTCGAAACGCAGTACACGGCGAGATAATTATACGCCGCGTAATTGTTGCCGGGCTTGTGATACGATGTCGTGCAGTTGCGGGGCCGGCCGTTGACAAAACAGTAGAGCACCACGAAAACAGACACAAGCGGCACAATAAAATTATGCAAAAAATTGGGCGTGACACATTTTATACGGCGCGTATCTACATACATTTGCATATTATTGAGACGTCGCTGCTCGTGGCGGGCGCGCGCCATGCGTTCTTCACGCCGTTGTGCCTTTTGCCTTTTTTGCTGCGCGTTCGTGCTTGGAAGTGGTGCATGAGTGCAGCAGTGCAACAGTGCTGCGGGATGCAGAGGTGCAGGCAGACCTGTCATGCCGTTGCGTTTTGGGGCGGCACCGCGTTCGCGACTAATTTATACTCTGTTATTTTTCCTCCGACGGTGG
Source organism: Weissflogia rhopalogaster (assembly GCA_019419845.2). NCBI lineage: Eukaryota > Metazoa > Arthropoda > Insecta > Coleoptera > Staphylinidae > Weissflogia > Weissflogia rhopalogaster. The sequence goes on from WSZQ02080047.1 coordinate 40,328, forward strand.
TTGTACGGTACGGTGCGGTATGCGCGTCCGTCCGGCATCAACACCCGCCGGACACAAGCCGTCCGCACGTATTCGACGCCGACGCCGCGCACGCGAAACGCCTCCGTGCATTAATACACTATCATCGAGCGCACCTGATTCCTCATTCCTGCGATTCCACTGATTCCACCTCGTGTCGAGAACGCGCACTCGCTATGCAAAGCGATTCCGTTCCGACGATGATGGCAACCGCGATGTCCTTGCCGAAGCAAGACGTGCTTTTTTCTGCATATTCTTCTCGGGATATATTTGCGAATCCGCTGTTAGATTGAAATGTGCAGTCTTGGGCCGACTCCTGGGTCGTCCTTAGAAATACGCGAGATATGTTAAAATTAGATTCATACACAGACGGACTCTTCGCAAAAGAGTTCATATAGAAAGGCCAGTTATTACTGCGAAAGTGGAATAGAATTGTTGACAGAGTGAGGCAAATTGCTTTCAAGTCTTATAAGACAAGTCCTTTGAAAGAGGTCCAAGTTTATAGCATCAACATTATATCCCTTGCGAACTTTTCTCCATTATGTAAATTCAAAATAGACGGGACTTTAACAAACAAACGTTACTATGGGATCATATTTTGACGCAAACAATGCAAAGACTACTCTTCCCTGTTAAATTGCTAACTTGATTTCCTCAAATACCGTATGAGTAAAGGCAATCCATCCGATACGAACTAGAGGTATTTCAAGAACAACGTATAAAGTGCAGGCAACCGTGTGCGTGTAGGACGCACATTTCGTAATATATCCACGAGCCAGCTTGACTTACTGATCGGCAGTACGAATAATCGCAATCATGGTGATTATGCACAGAGCTCACCACCTTGTGGCCAAAGCGGCATCGGCATGGGCACACCATACCGTGAGGACGGGTACACGGGTATGTCGCTCGCACGCACTTGCACCGACACCACAGGCGTGAAAAAGTGCTCAAAACGCGCGTGAATGCCGCACGGCCGCGCATTACCGCAACGTATAATAATAAACGCACGTCGATGACGATCGGCGCGCGAACGACTCGCGGCAACGGCGTACGACTAAATTAATAATTTTCCAACCACAAGATAAAGATCTACATTTCGTATCTTAGAAGTTTAGTGTGGGTTTTATGGAAAGTGCATTGCGCGACGCGATTGCCAGCTGTAGTGCTTCCAATTATGGTGAGCGCGTCGCAGGAAAGCAATTCTGTGCAATTCTGTCCCCCTCAGATCACAGATCACAGATGTAAGTTGCTCATTTGGTACATGCATGTGTTTGGTTGGCCGCACTTTGGCATTTGGCGAATTATTCGTACATTGTTTACATGCATGAATGGAGGAATGACACGGGAGTGCAATTCGTTCAATTCATTTGAAGGAGCAGAGCAATGCTTGTTGTGGATCAGTTGTCTTTCCTGCAATTGCGATTTGGCACACGGCCGCACCACAGTCGCGTGTGCACTGGCAAAACGTTTATGTGGTGAGCATAATTTTAAGGCGGCGGCCGACGCACGTTCAACCGCGATCTGAAACCCGACCATTACGTGTAAGAAATGATGCGCTGCCCATCATCACTGGCGCGCTCATCGATCAGTCAGTTGTCGTCGACATCGGCATCGTGAGTGAAATGTCCTCAAGCGGATCGACATTGCGCCCGTTTGATGTTTCACCGATCGGGCCAACACTGGCGGCGATGGGCTGCGTTGGGCCGCGTTCGACTGCACTTTAATCGCCTCTAATCGGCGGCGCGCGATCAGGGAACTCGCTCAGAAGTCGCGGATTGTGAGCCTACCATGCCACCGCCCTGAATGCACAACGTGACTACCAGCACATCACACTACCACGCCACCACCGCGGGCGGTGTCAAATAGTTCGAAAATTTCTTACCTTCACCAGCTTCTCCCGTATTTCCCAGCCGAATATGCTTGGATTCTCCGCCTTCAGCTGCTCGATGCGTTTCTCCACCTCGGCGGTGGCAACGCGTGGTTTGCTGCCGCCGATTACGCCCGGTCGGATGCTGCCTGTTTCTTGATAACGGTTCAGGATCTTCGAAACACAACCGTGCGATACTCGCAGTTGGCGCGAAATCACACACGGCCGTACGCCAGAGCTAGCCATTTCGATGATCTGTCGTCGAATGTGATTAGGCAACGGGCGCCCATTGATGAACACGCCGCCCAATTGATTCACCCGACCCTGGCCTGCAAAACAGAAGCGCACACTTTACGACACCTATCTTCGTAGGTTTGCTTGCCTTCACAGAGTGAGAGCATTGGTAAAAGCCTGCAACTGAGCATTGACTCAGAGGAGACGTCCGCTAGGGACATACAAATGGAATTCACGGAAAGTGCAAGATGATGCGTACAGTCTTTTCCTTAATGATTATTTAATCGCCGCCCGTGTGGTTTGGTTACGCTCTTGTGGTGCTAAAGTTGCTGGCAGACTGAAACGCCTTCAAGGAAGTTCAAGGAAGATGGGAGAAATGGGAATAATGTGGCGGCGTAGCGTAAGGGGTGGTCGTGGAGCGTGAGTGTAATTTGGAAGGCCGAAACGAATTGCACGGCTATAATTTCGTCTCTTCGGCGTCACAGCACGCACACTATGCTTTACTGATGGTACTCATTACCAGAAATATTCGGCCACAACGTCGGCACAATCGGTCCGTAACTATGCAAAACAACTTCCACTGCTTACCTCTATGCTTCGCTCAGTGATTAACAATTATCAACGATCATACAGTAACGATTTCATTGAAGGTACCTCAAAGGTGCCTGCCTCAGTGCAGAAATTAGGTGTTCAATCATATGACTCGTTGGTATTAGACGTGTTGATTATTTCGTGCGATGGCAATCCGACGTCCGGCCTCCGTGATAGATGAATGCGTCAAGAGTTATTAATTATGTTATTTTACGATGCGGTCGCTCTTTTTGGACGATTCGTGGCCGGGGCATTTGGGCCGGCCGAAGGTTGAGGAGGTGTGCACGCGCGCTAAATTACCGAAAGTGGCCAGATATGCCCGACGAGGAGGCACACTGACGCGATGCGGCGTATCGAAAAAATGATTGAATGAAGCGAATGACTCACGAGCACCTCATAACTTAACATTAACTGAACGGATGGTGCGTCCACAAGGTGGAAAAAAGCGTATCCGAAATGTTTAAGCCCAGCACACGTCTGGTGGCGCACTGACGGTCTGGCGATGGCGGGTCCGGGACGCCCGCCGACCGCAAATGATACGTTATTTCAAGATTAAAGCAAATCAAATAATTAGACGCAGACACTGCCGAGTTAACCAACATGAGGATCCCGGTCCACTGGTAAACTGACAGTCCTTCTTCACACTTTGATGGTGGGCCTAACCAACACTTAAAGCATCATCATCGATTTATGGACTTCAAAAAGTTTAAGTAGCTGCGGAGAGAAAAAGGAAGCCGTCGGGTATAGTAGTGGAATGAGAAGACATTCAGACAAGGAGAAGAGGAAGATGTGATAAATGTGTAGGGTATTACTTCAGGTTATAATTAATAAATGTGGAAATAACCCGAAATATGTAGACTTATTCAGAATTTATTAACAAAGTCAAACGTAAGGCTATGTAGTATTATGTTATTAATACATACCCTGGAACGGATATCCGCCAAAAATCGGTCGCATATCCATCTTGATAGGTTCCTGAAGGACCACGTTCACTTCAACACGTCCACAATTGAGTAGTTTGTTTGTTTCCTATGGTTTCTCAAGCAAATTTTCGCACCTTTGTCACTAATTTGCAAAATACAGTTGTAGCAGACTCTCAAAAGTCCGTAGATCCCCGGGGATCAATCACAAAGGCAATGCGATGCGTTGGTTTTGGACGTACCTCAAAAGGACGCGACTAGAAAACGGATAGGCCGGAAGGGAAACCTCTTCTTAGTTTTAGCCATGTCAGAGCCAGGGCGATGATGTTGGGATACGGTTTTGGCGACAGAAGTCGTCGTATGGGACACACGAGGTTGTGGTACACGAAGCACGAGGAACACACCGATGTGATGGGCCACACCGCCGAAGATCGCCCGCCGCGCTCTTGCGCCCATGCAAATATGGAGGCGCGAGTGTCGGTCGGGCCGCGACGCGGAAAAACGCAAAAACCGACACCTTTAGACTTGGCGACTCCGCGGCGCGCGTACTTCATACACACGCGTTCCGTGCGCGGTACGCTGGGCACACCGCCGGTTTTGTTATTGCATCGCATGTGGGCACATTGCGCGGCGGTACCGGCGGAGGCCCCGGACGTGTGCACACGCTCGAAAGGGAATCGGCGCCGCGTGGTTGGCTGGCCGCGGCAGCGAGGAGGTTTGGCGAAGGTGCCGCGTGACGGTGTGACGGTGCGGCTCCACCGTGGCCGCGGGTACCTGGAAATGGAAATCTCGTGGCTGTGACCCAGCTGCCGCATGTGCGCATGATATGCCGGCTGCATGTATGTGTGAGTGTGTGTGTGTATGCGTGTGTTTGTTTCTCGCTATACATGCATGGGGGAAGACGTATGCGTTCACATCTGCATGTATGTGTGTGTACGTATATAACAAACGCGTAGTTGTCGCATTGGAGGTGGTTACCGACTGAGAGGGGCGTGGCGGGGCCCGGGCGACGTTTCTGGGCGGCATGGTGTCGTGGCGAAACCGACTTCCCGCCGCCCGGTACAACCGATACCAAACACCGCTTGGCAAAGGGGGAACTGCATTAACTAGCCGTCCCTGCTTCTTCATGCTTCATTTACGCGCACGTACGCGATGTATGGATTTGTTCTTTGGTCGCCGCGGTGGCGGCGGCAGCGGAGCTTTCGCGATGCGTACACTCACTCATGGGTCATGTGCACATACTTGGTGTCCCATTTGGGTGGGACTTGGAGCGGTTCCCTCTATGGGTGGGAACGTTTCGACGGCAGTCATCTGTCGCAGTTGGCCTAATGCGTGATGATTTAACGTCACTTTAATTGAATTGTGTGCCTGGTGTAACTTTTGCCCGACCAATCCGTTCGCGCCGGCCCAAACTTCCTCATTCGACAGATTCGAATGGTCTACCATTTTCATAGATTTCATCCAGGATGCAATCTTATTGTATATCATTCATCTAATTAAATACTTTACACACACACACACACATACCTCACTTTACTTCACATTCAAACGAAATGTGTAAACAGTGCACACAGATTAACTTCTTTTCGAGACCATGTGCCAAAAAAAACCTATACACTGGACCAGAACGATTTCGGAAAAGCGTACAGCGTCTGCGTAAGAGTCTACCAGGTGGTCTTTATGCTCGATTTAAGAATTCGTCACTTACCTAACGTTGCTTACGGCTTACTTTTCAAACATCCCAAGTGAATTCGAAGTTAAAACACTTCGCCACGAAGGTACCGGTATGCTTTCAAATTAAATCTTTGTATAGCACCCAAGCATATAACGCCCGTCTAAACACACATTTGTAAGTATCTGCAAGAATGATCCACGTCCGAGTTTCTCACATTGTTGCAATAATTTTGTTGATTCCCGAATGAATTACCTATATTTACAAGGTCTCAGATAAAGTACAATGTTGAACATGTATATCGACGTCTATCATGTCGATGATGGCACATTGAAATCTTTGCATGCATAATGAACACATGCTCTTTTGACATTGCAAGTATCTGTGCGTAAGCCACCGTGTGCGATCGACAACGTGTAGAAGAATATTGGATTAGTTATGGATTTGCTCTTTGTACATTTCCAGTCAACTTACCGTTCAACAGCGAGGGATTTATTCTGTTCCCATTTTCATCCAACTACTATACGAGCAAGTTTTTTTTGCGCTCAAACTGTTTTCCGGTCAATTGCATTCGTACAACATGGAAGCAACTTATATGCTCAGTTTAATATAAGTATGCTCAAGACATTATCTTTCAATTAATAGCAATATTTACCAATGCACGGTAAACTGGATGTGTTCATTTCAAGCCTATTTATTTGAAGTAGAAAGCAATAGCGACTATTGGGTTAAGACAAATCTATATACACACCGACATCGTGTGTGGTGGCAAGTGATACATCAAGGCAATATGTCGACTGTCAATTGTCAAGATCTTCGGTAGCGATTGCAACCAGTCAATAACCACTCTTAGTAGCGAAATGGCCCCGTTTTGTAAAGGCAAGTTCCCTGATCAAATGTTCGTCGACAAGATCGATTGTGATTGATTGCTACGAAATGAATCTTTGGCGGATGAGTTCCAAGTTTCATTCACATGAAGAGAAGAATTAAGAAGAATTCATGGAGCTGTTGTGGTCTTCATTAACGTCGTTGCTGTTGCTTGTAGTAACACCATCTCAACATAAACAATCTTTACATGGTGCTGCTGTGAAGTCACTGAACGAATCGATCAAATATTGGCGCGTATTTCCTCATGGGACTATGAAAATAGCATCATTGTCGAGGGAAGAATAGGTACTTCCTGCGATTGCTACAACATGTACTTACAAATTTAACTCTAATATCGAACAAGTGTCGAGGGACCCATTCCAACGGTGGCAGCAAAGGTAAGACGTCAAAAAGCTGCCTTCGTATGCATTGCATTGACGGCGTTGATAGTCAACGCTGGGTGACAATAGCTGTCAAAATTTGATCATGACATAACTTGTGGTGACCCACCCGGGGATTATCATGGGTGGCACGCCTTCGAAACCCGCATAGCCTTAGCGCAGTCGCTAATTCAGCGAAGTGCGCACCTGACATGTTCGGATGGCTGTTGGTACTGCGGCTGCTGCTGCCAGATAAACTAGGGAATAAGAGTGGAAACTGGACCGTTTAGCGCGTCTAGCATTTTCCTAGTGCGTTCCCACACGAGTAGCGCTCGCCGTGCGATTTCTTTCGCGCTGCGTTTTCATCCGAAAGGCGGAAAATTAATTCGGGATTTTATGGCGCTACACGTAGAAATCATAACTAGTTTTATTCGCGTTGGCACTCGGCATGTCTTGGGCCCTGCGGAATCGCCTCGTCGCGGTCCATCGCGACGGGGCCCCATTCTCATTCGGATGGTGCCGCGAAAGAGACGCGAGCGAGCGGGCGCACGCCGGCCGCCGAGCTGCATCTTGCGCTTCGTCGCCGGTCGGCGCATTTCATGGGAAACGATAAATTTATCATTTCATGGCGACACTTTTATTGTTTTATAGCGCGCATTTTTCGCCGTGTGTGCCCGCACGAATGTGCATGCGCATGTGTGTGCTTGCGTAGCTGACTTAGCGCATGTGCCCTCTTGTATATGTCATGCATGTGTGTGCCATCGAGCATCGTGCAGAATTGTTGTCGTCGGCTCGGTGCGCAAACGCGCAAACGAAATACGGTGATGTCGACGAGGGCACACCAGGGGCCGTGAGAAGCTGGTCTCTTTTTGGTGTGTGCCGCGAGCACCGGTGCATTACGCGCGGCGATGCACAGTGAGGCGATTTCAAAGAAAAAGCGTCTTAAATCGACGCATCACCGCGTGAGCGATAAAAAATACACATTTGGCATCTCTTTATCAAAAATTTTACAATATTTAGAATAATTCTACCGAAATCATTAGATATCTTCACCCTTCTACGTCAGTAATCAGTTGTTAGATTTGAAATTTTCCTTTTTTATACTTAGTTATGAAGGTTAGACTTCACCCTTTACTGTCGACATGACGAAGCAAGCAAATGTACTCAACGAGGCATATATCAGCAATATTCCCTATTTCTTTTTTTTTCTTGGAATCGCCCCACTATACGACGTTTCGTCGATAGGCATAGTACGACGAGGAAATTCGAGCGACGTCTCAGGTGGTTTCCTTTCCGACAAGCAAAATATTGAAAGACTCATCTAATCGAATATGAAAAAATACAATAAATATCATGTTAGACTGAATTTCATCATGAAACGGCTCCGAAGGCTGGAAAATATGTATTTGAAGTAAAACTTCTTTATGTGCCCTCGCCTTGCGGAATAAACTAATGAATGCCAGTCAAATTTAGGCAGCGAACAGCGCAGAAACTAACAAACTGATTTTAAATTTTCTAAGTTTTTAATGTGTGTATTGTTTCAAGTTGCGAAATAGACTATTTTTTATTTATGTCCTTTTTAATTAAACCATTTGATTGTTTTGTAATTTCTGTCGTGTCTGCATGAGTTGACCATCTACCATTGCCACAAATAACATAAAGCTATCAACATAATGCCAAATCATTTCCTTCTATATCTCTACTATATGTTCCTCTATTACGTTCCCATCGTTGAAGAACATAGTGCCAGAATACAATAATAGTAGGCGTTCTGAGTTTTGATTTCAGTGTAGGTCTCTAACATGGCAACTCCAAATTTGCATTCCGAAAATTTCTAAGCCTATTGCAGCAGTCATAAAATCAATCACAATTATTATTGAAGTATCTAATTATAAAATTGTATAAATATATTTAATTTTAGTGCCACATTTGTATAATTCTATCATATCTTATTTCCTTGTTTAATTTTGAAACATATTACTTCAATTTTGAAGGATTGTACCGCTGTGTAGATAACTGTTTATTAGCAACATCCATAAGAAATAAATAAAAAATAAAAATCGAGAGTGCCTCTTCTAGTTTATGATCACAATCTATTGTTGTGATATATACACTTATGAACTGATCCATTGAAAATTGCAAACATTAATCGGTTTTTAGGGGCATGCACGGAGTGATAAAATGAAGCTCGCAAAATGTAATTCGGATCCTATAAATAACATATTCAAAGGAGAAGTGGTACTCTCGATTTTTATTTTTTCTTATGGATCTTCGGAGATATTTTACTAAGTTCACCGCGGTGGGTCGCTGTACAAAGTTTAACATTTTCAGGAAAGAATATGTAATATGTACAAAATACGCTTAAAAGTTAGTTTCTAAGCAAAAAATCCTTATTAAATTCATAGTAATTTTCGTTATACGCCCTGCTATCATAGTATTACTTCTGTAACATTAAGCGCAATTAAATTAAGCCCAACTCAAAATTTTCACGCTTCTTGCCATGCACTTACGCGTAATACAACGAAGAAGAAGAAGAAAAAACAAGAACCTTTGATCGAGTCGTGTTCGTCAGGTATTTGAATTTAATTAAAGTCAAGAACTAATTTCGAGGCAAAGTTGAATGAAGTCGTGTATACGTTTTGGTTGACTTTTTCAATTCAATTCACGCTTAATGAACCCGAAGCGCGCGCGCGCGAGCCCAAGTCGACTTCGAGTGCCGAAAGTCGCGCACGGCAAGGAAAAGGCTGAGCAAAAGGGCTTTGTGCGTGCCGCCGCGCCGTCCCGGTTTCCCTGCGGCCGAATTTAAAGGTCCAACGCGCGCCGCAGCTATAAAACCGTGTTTCAGGTGTCGGCAGAGACGGCGCGGCTTTTTCTTCTTGCGCATCGCACGCTCTTTCGCCGCGCCTCACCTCTTTACACAACAATATGTCTTGTACACCGGAATCGGCGTCTTCGTCGTCATCAAACTTTTTAGTCGCTCGCGGCTACGCATGTTGTTTCTTTCCTAATATTATTACCATCAGGACCTGAAGCACGATATATTCGGAATGAAATGATCTAGTTCTTAATTCGCTCTTTGTGATTTAAGTTTTTATTATATACAAAAGTTATGTATGCTTTGACAACCAACTATCGTTGACTGTCAACAATGTGGTTAAGTCTGTGGACTGATTGTGAGTGAAATTTTGTACGTGAACGTTAACGTAAGCGACGCAGGGTGGGTAGAATTCAACCAAAAACGTTTTATATCGACGCAGAGCCGTGTTGGCGCTAAAACATAACCATTCGCGTTTTTTTATCATTCTGAGAATCAAAAAGAAGAAGAAGAAACCATTAGATAATTGTACTCATGTATTTAATAGATTATGAAACAGAAAATCTGCTGATATATGACTTGATGAATACATTCTGCTCCTTCATAACGTCAGCAAATGGCAAACGTCAGCAAATAGTTTAGCTATCTTATAGTTGATCATTCATTTCGATAGAATGATTATAAATATGGTTAAATTCATGATCAAGAGACGCGAAATGCGTATTTCTAAGTGTTCTTGAGTCGCTGCGTCGATTTAAGACGTTTTTTTCTTCTTGATATCGCCCCATTGTACGGCGGTGGTACGTCCGAAGAATGCGCGTTCGCCGACAACAGCTCGTGGATCACGATTGTGGCGCGTTCACCGACAACAGTTCGTGGATCACGTTTGTGGCGACGAAGATGGTGGCGGTTGAAACGGAGGCTAAGGAAGGCTGAAGGAAGTTGCCACCAGCCGGCCGCCACCGGCCGGCACAGCGCGCGCAACAATCGCACGCATAAACAACGTAATTTAATTGAAAATGACGCGATTTTCGCGATATATTGCGTGCGCAAACGAACGCCGCCCATTGTTCGCAAGTGGTGCGTTCGCCGCTGCTCACGCGATGCGTTTCGCGGGCGGCCGCGCTCGGCCGCCGCTTTCGTAACGCTGCCGCACCGCGGCCGACTTGAATGAGTTATTTTACAGATCGTGGAGCGCGACACAATGACGGCGGCCATCAGGCCCCAGCCGGGAGCACGCTCGCGCCGCCCAGGCGTTCGTTGGCAACGAACCGTCGAAAAACCACTGCTACATTGCAAATTACAAAAGAGGCAAACGCGGCTACACCGCACCGCACCGCACCGCCCTGCACCGCGCCCGTCGCGGAATTAAACGCAAACGGCCCACGGTAGCTTTGATTTCCGACTGGTATGCCGTAATCACCAGCATTGAAATTAATCTAAATTATCGCGACTACAACGACTACCATGCTATACGACCGAAAAACCCTTAACTTAAGATTCCGTGTGGTAAAAGTTGAAACAATGCACAAAAAACGAAGCGTACCAAAAATGGGCATGTTCAGACTGGTTTTAAAAATTGTTTTGATGGTGTACGACAACTAATAGGCGAAATGTAATCTTGCTTTTTACAAATTTTCGGACTAAGATTTGGGTACTTAAAAATGCAAATTGAATCACGTAGAACAAGAGCAAAAAAAGACAATGGGTATGGATGGATACGCTTGGAATGCATACGCAGAGCTTCACATTTCGATCAAGCTCGATGAGTCGAGTGTTGTACGTAGCATTGGCGTGAAGAAGTCTGGGTGCGCACGCACACAGTGAAACTGGGTGATGACAAAAAATAATATCAAAGTCGGCTTTGTAGACTTGCCGTCGCCAGAGGTGGTCCGCGAGCGTGCCCCGATCGGTTCGTGCGTGTGAATTCCGCATTGTCCATGCCATGCTGTCCCCCACACGAAGTCGGGCCTGTTTGCCGAGGGACCGCCTCGTCGACCAATCGGGCGCAACACTCTTCAGCGCTCAAACACACCGCGTTCCGAACGAATGGGGTTTGAGGCGGAGCCTCATCTCGCAGGTACCGCCATCAGTCCCATCCGGGTACCATCTAAGTAGCTCGACGCACTCGCATCGTTGATCAGTTCTCTCGCAGAAGTCGCTGAGGTTGGTGTGCATTTTCTGTGGTACCCAGCGTAACATCATCGAATTATTCTCGTCGCTTCCAAAGTTGACAAAAACCAACGATCAGTATCGCGTAGTTTAGTAGCAGTGGTGGTAACATCGAAGAGTAGTACTACTCTTCATCTGTGTGTAATAAGTGTTTATTAAATGGCAGTGTCTGCTTTGAATATGTCACCGTACTTCACCGGATATCCTTTCCAAGGTAAGTCCCCGGACATTTATAGATTTCCATAGATACCTACATGAACTTCGTCCTATCATGTTGAGTTCTGTTTGACTTGTGAATCGGATTGAAAGATTGCATAGGTCATTGGAGGTACTTTGGTTGGTCGGTTTAACCATATTCGAGATTGTGAACGCGCCTTTATAATCCGTGGGCGTTCGTGCGCTTTTATGTAAATTTCGGTCTTCAAAGGCGAACGTCAACGCGGACACCGTCTCGAGGTGTCCGAGCGATGCTGGTCGGCCGCCGCACCGCGCTGCGCTGCGCGTAACTTTACGCCGGGTTGCCTCACGTCGCGACCACGACTCGAGGAGGCTCGAAGTGCGCACAGAACACCAGAGCGGCGCGGCATCCTTTGATCTCCGAGGACTAATGCCTGTTTTCATCAACGCCCGGGTACTACACCTGATTCAATAACTCGTCGAGCTCTATTACGTCCGCAGTGCGGCACACCATCAATTTCATTCGTGTCCGCTTCTTTCGAATTCATTCACTAACGTAACGCACGTCCCTTATCTGCGTGCGCTCGTATCTCTCCGAGAATCATACATCTCTGTGTTATTCAGCTCGACTTCGTCATTTTTAATTCATATTTTTCGAAAACATTCCGTCCTTATGTGTGGTTAATGCGCCGAATTTTGATCTAAAATAATGCGATAACGATGGTCCTGACAAAAAACCGATTTTTCCAGATATGTTTGCTTCATACGTTTCCGTGAAGCTTGCAATGTTTTCGCAAAAAGCCTCGAATAGACGTCGTCATCGACATTCTGAGCGTTTAATGCATGATAGTACAGTTATTTAGTGTGTAAGAACAACATTTATGCATGATATCATCACGAAGAGAACAGGTCTGTACGAATAATAGAATGGTCGAAGAGGAAGGAAGAAAGGTCGGTCCCACAGAAAAAGAACAACAAGGGTGGTCTGTTAACACCCAATTGAGCAATCATTACGGTTAATTGATTCTTCTTTAACAACCACTTGACCGTTTTTCCAAACCGCACGCAGGTCGTCGGCGCAAACTTATTATAATCCTATAAACGCTTTCTTTCCAATATTCCTTCCGCCCCTACAAAGCGCCATATTATTAACGTAATGCCCTGTTGTATTCAGTTCCTTTGTGCTCACACCGCACGTTGTTTCTTTCGTTGCAGGACAGGGCCGCGTTAACCAATTGGGTGGTGTGTTTATCAACGGTCGCCCTTTGCCGAACCATATTCGGCTGAAAATCGTTGAGATGGCATCCGCTGGCATTCGTCCGTGTGTCATCTCCCGGCAATTACGCGTTTCCCACGGCTGTGTGTCGAAGATTCTGAATCGGTATCAGGAAACAGGCAGCATCCGACCCGGAGTTATCGGCGGCAGCAAGCCTCGTGTGGCCACTGTCGAGGTGGAGAAGCGGATTGATCAATTGAAACAGCTCAATCCGGGCATCTTCGCCTGGGAGATTCGGGATAAATTGGTAAAGGTAAACTTTGTGCGAATTGTTACAGAAGCACTCGCATAATCAATGCTCATAGAATGCGTGCTAAGTCTAGGTGTGGTTTCTGCTTACAGGAAGGTGCATGTGACAAAAACTCGGCACCGTCGGTCAGCTCAATTGGCAGACTGCTCCGCGGAGGTCGCAAGGAGGACTCAATGGACCGCAAGAATCACTCCATTGATGGTATACTCGGTAGGCATTGTATGGTTTATGTTGGTAGATTGCATTGGCATCCACAACAAATTGGCTCTGTAAAGCTAATTGGCTATCCTCTCATTACAGGCCCCGCTTCGTCCTGTGATGAAGATACTGATACGGAGTCCGAACCCGGTATTCCCTTGAAACGCAAGCAGCGACGTAGTCGTACTACTTTCACCGGTGAGCAATTGGAGGCACTGGAGCGGGCTTTTGCCCGAATGCAGTATCCAGACGTTTACACCCGTGAGGAGCTCGCTCAGAAGACCAAACTCACCGAGGCTCGTGTGCAGGTGTGGTTCTCTAACCGACGGGCACGTCTTCGCAAGCAGGTTAACTCGCAACAATTGAACGCCTTCAACACAATGTCCCTGCAGTCCTTCCCCGCCGTGCAGCAACACTATCCCGAGCAGGTCAGCGGCTTCAATCAAACCGCCTGGGCCTCGCAGACGTATGCGTCCAGTGCGCTCACCTCCAGTCTTGCCACCACCTCTGTCAGCGCCGCACATCATGCATCGCCCTCCCATACACCAACGCCACCAAATGCTGCCCCCAACCAGAGTCTCGCCGGTGTGTCCGGTGTGCCCTGCATGCCCAGTGTTTCTAGCTCATTGTACGCCACCTACAACACGAACCCTTCCGTCGGCATGGAGCAGAACTTCGGTTATCAGATGACGCAGATGAGCCCCAACCATCAACACAGCATCTCACCGCCCGTGTCACAAACTGTCGCCGCAGCCGCCGCCGCCGCCGCCGCCGGTACAGCCACCAACAGCGTCTGGGGCCATCATGCCCCAGTGCATGCCGCCGGCAGCAAGAAACCTGAACAAATCACATCGGCATGGCACGAGAACTACAGGTAGGTTTCGTTGTTTTTGTTGTTGTCGTTGTTTTTGTTTGCTGTTCTTATTGTGCTATCCATCGAAAGCAGCACACTCTTGGAATCCAAATAATGCGAGAAAACGGTTGCATGCGAGAACTCCGTGGAACTAGCGACAGCGCTAAATTAGCCCACCATTCGAAACAGTCACCTTTTGTAATTAAACAAATAATTGCGTAATTATGCATTCGTTGACGGGCGTACGGCTGTTGGATGATACGACCCATATCTGCACTGCGATTCGTGACTAAGCAAAATGATTCTTTTGCAGTTTGTTCGCCGCTGGTGGTCATTACGGCGCACACTCGCCCACAGAAGCCAAGTCCGGATATCCTTACATCGGAGCCATGGAAATGTGCACGAGTCGAGTGCACTGAAAACGCAATGTACATTCGAAAGAGCAATAACTTATTTTCCAACGTCAAGTTCGCAGAGGAAATACGAATTTAAGCAAACATTTATGTCTACATGTAATAATACGATAGCACTATATGTTTAGTGTGATAGAAGTTCTACTTATACATATACATATATGTAAAGAAATTATGCACAATAGTTGTTAGGTTTAAGGCAAATGTTTTAGCTGTAGGTATTTATACATTTATTTTTTTATGGAAAATAAAAATATCAATAATATTCGAGTGTTTTCACTTCAAATTCGCGTTACAACTTCCCGTAGCCTGCAGTTGTCGCTAAAAATATCCGTATTCGCTATGGTCATTTAAAATATATATTCGTCCACTTCAGAGAACTACTGGTACAGCGGCGGCCAACTGTTTTTATAGACTGTATTGTTTTAAGTGGCATTAGCGTCATCAAAAAGCGACTGTTTTATGGCGAAGGAAAGGAATTGATGCTAAACGTTATTCCGCAAAGGCGTCGCACAGGGGAATTACAAAAATTGCGAATTCTTTACTGCCCAGTTTGGCTGTGCACAAAAATGACGAAATTTTATTGCACGTCGCGGCTATCTCCTTTCAACGACGTCTTTACAACCACCGCACCACCGCGTGAATAATCCACGCTCATATTGTAACAAGTTAATGTGTGACACAAAAAGACACACAAAGACGTCGCGTCGATTGTAAATCAATCAGCGATTTGTTGCAGATCAATACCAACCGTGCATTCGTCAAACCGTCGCAGGTTTGGGTGCAATTTCGATCGTAATGTCGGCGGACCGACGAGACAAAGCAAGCAAGCAAGCAAGCAAAGAGGAGCTTCTTCAGATGAGATTTGACGACGGAGATTCGTCGGCCGCATTGGAAAGCCGCATTGGACTTTTAGCGTTTTATTATTTTATGGCCTATTATCACAAAATTTATTGACTTATTATTGACTCTTGACTTCTGTTTGAGCCAGCCAGTCGAGGTTCAGTACTCTGCATTCCTAGGTAACAATTCTGAACAATTTGCGCGGCTATTAATGCAGGACAAGCACAAAAAGTCCTAATAAGTGCGAAGGAACAGAAGAAGGCTGGTGTAGTTTTTCAGACGTTGTGATGAACCGTGTTCAGCTTGGTTGGTGTACCTGGTTGTAAATCGCCAAGTAGCCCGGCAACTTAGCTCAGAAATGGCTTCGTAGAAGGTGCGCCGCGCTGGGCCGTTAGAAACGAGTCGTACGATGCAAAACGCTGGAAGCCCGTCGTCGGCGTCGGTCATGCGCCGCTTGGGCGATCATCGCACATGAATAGCAATTTGACTACTGTGGGTAATAGACGGTTGTAAATCAACCCTTCTCGATGATCATCGTGCATCATCATCAAATCATCCTCAACTACTATGTTGGCCGGCCGACCAGCCACGGCGTGTGTGCGCTTATGCACTTATGCGGCCATCGAGCAGGAGGCCGAATGATGCCAAGAACGCCACTTTGCTGCGGGCATAAATTATCCGAAGAGCCTAGGCGCCTAGGTGTGAGCAAGACAAGCATTACGCGCGTCGTGAATGTGCACATTGCACACGCGAAAATCGCGCCATGCGCCATACGCCATAAGCTCACGCCACATTTTATAACCAAATAAATTACTTGAATAATGATTAAGTGCTGAATAAAATAAGAAAATGTTATTATTTAACTCAAGGTTTACTCCCAGTCACATGACGCAGATCAGTCCTAACCATTTTATTGCTTTATTCTCTATTAATAGCAAATTAATCTACGAGATAAATGTTTGATGAGTAAGTGACGAGATGTACGAATTGGATAGTGGAATCACGACCAATTCGTACGTGGTAGTGCCGAGGTGCTTGATACAAGTGGGTGGTTTCCCACAAAGGTCTTCCAAATCAATACATCTAGAAGGCATTAGAAGCTAATTGTAGTTGGATTGCAAACGAATCAGCCTGATTGGACTAAGCGAGTATTTGACGAGATGACGACCCCCCAGGGCGAGCGCCTTAGTGCATGCCCATTGTGCGCAACAATGCGCCATTGTTGCGAACGTTGTTATGCCGAAGTAGCCGCGTTTTCATCGTACGTCTGGCTGGGCGTTCGTCGATAGAAGGAAGAATACGACGTTTTGCCGGTGCAGCCGAGTGATACCTTTCCATTCCGGTGCAGCCCTCTACACATACACCACATATACGCGCCTACGTATACACACGCACACACCGGCATATAACCTGCGTGGGTACGCTTTGCGAAAAACGCGTTTCAGCATCCTCTCGAGACCCCAAGCCCGTCTGTGACGCGGTGGTCGCGCACCGAGGGCATCCCGTCGTAACTGTTGACAGGCGTGTTTGATATATTTCGCTGGCGCACAGCGACTAAACGTTTCGGCGATAATGGCTGCACAATGGCGGCTGCACAGGGCGATAATAGATCGCCCTGGTGTTGTTTGTCCACGCACACACCACGTCGCCGGGGGTGTTCTCTTTGGGGGGCCCGGTGTCGTCGAGGTCGTCAGCGCACGGGAGTTGGCCCCCTTAGCTACATCGAGGGGGCGCACCCTTTGAAGGACTCACATAATGTGAAAAAGGGGCGGTGGCAGTGAAGCAAAATTGGGGTTAGCAAGCAAATAAGGAGCATGGAGGATGTAAGAATGGTTGAGGTAGGTTTTTGCATTACCACTGCATTGCCCTACATGCAGGCGCAATATAGGTCAATACATTTCGCTCTCAAACACCAGGAGCGTGTGTATTCACCGCCCCATCACCATCTATCCATCGCCTTGTGGGAAGCCGCGGAGAGCGTCTCGTTAAATATGGGTTATTAAGTGATCATTAGCACGAAAGGCTACGCCGACCGTTTCACAACCGATAATTATGAAGAGTTAAACACCACCTTAACGATTTGATTAAATTATAGAGGCCGGCGCAGCGCCACACAGTGTTGCGATGTGATACACGGCAGCAGGCAGCAGGCAGCAGGCAGCAGGCAGCAGGCAGCAGGGCAGAAGCCAGAGGTTCCTCTCGCATGCTGCACGAAGAGCACGCAAGAATCAACGCGGCGCGGCGTGAAGCTTTGCCGTAGTTTTAATGCCTGTCGACATGCAGCACCCACATCGCACGTCGATGTAATGAATTAATTTCGCTGGGAACTGCACAATGTTGCGCGCCTCTGTCTTACAGCCTCATTCATGGGCACATGTCCGGCTACCTATCATCATCCTTGCCTACCTATCATCGTGCCTACTTGCCTACCCGAATGCATAACAGGATTTTCTAATTTTGGGTTATTTATAATACGCATGAAGGAACGGCAAATGCCCATTCCAAATTTCGTCGCATTAAGGTTTCGGCACGCTTGATGCAGAGGTGCGAAATGTTAAACGATAAAAAGGCATGCCCAACCTAATTATTCCACTCTACATGCATAGCGATTGCGATTAAGGTCGGGCTCATCCTTCCTTCATGGCTAACATTCATTCGTTTTGCTTCTTGAGCTTTACAAGGATGTTTCAAGGATATTTAAAGTACCTCAATCATTTAGACCGTTAATTTAATTACATATTTATTACAGCTTGTGCGATTAAATGAATTCCTCTCGATTATTCCACAAAAGGTGCTGTACGTAAGCTGGTTTAATGGGATTTGTTTTCTTGCTCTTTTGCGTTTTCATTTGATAGTTGGAAAAAATATTGGCGATCTTCTTAGTCTTCGTACATGGAGTTGTTATATACATTTGTATAATTTTTGTTTTAATGTATTTAGCAGTTTAGCGAAACCCATATAACCAAGCATGATATCGCCATTAGTTAGGTCGTGTTAGATACGTTTAACTAGGGGATCGAAACAATTTTCCCACCTCTTGTTGTTGCTGCGAGTGTGCGAATTCGGGATAACGAATGGCGCGCACACACGCACACTCACACACACAAACACACACACACACACACACACACACACACCCACATACACAACAGGGACCGCGACGAATGAGTTACCATCAATCGCGTCGCGGCTAAATCAATAACGGCCCAACGTCGTCAATCGGCAATAAACGAATGCCACCATTTCAGAGCCACACGCCGCGCCGCCATCATGGCTGCGCTGAGATTATCCCTGCACATGCGGTGCATAAACAAGCGATTGCAATTGGGGTGGCATTTGTTCGTTGTGCGACAACCACCGTTCAGCTGCTCAATGCGGCCCGCCACCAAGGTGAAGATGATGTATGAACACTGGCTGGCACCACAGCAGTGTGGCCCCATCGCCAGAGATCGGTTGCGCTTAGAAAAGAGCGCAAAACGCCGCCACGCTTCACGCTGAATTTTCCGCCGTAATTCGCCGTCGGTTTTTGTGCGCGTCGTAAGGGAGGGCTCCCGAATCCGCGCCGGTTATGCGCACCCGGTAACGGGCAAAACGGGGGCTTTCAATGTCGATTAGCACGGATGTCACGTGGGGCCACCCTGTACATCGGATCACACGTTACAAAGTTACATCGCTCGGATGCATTTGCCTGCCCCGTATGTATTAGCGTACCAAGTGATATCGCAGGGTACCTCGAGAGTACTAGCCTCGCCTAGTTCACAACTATTTATGCTCAGTAGTTATTTACTCACAATCAGATCTAAATACATCCCTCCGATCATCAGAAAACAACACAAAACCAACTGTAAAGACTACAGGCCGGATTAATCATTGGGCAATGCTGGTTGGGGTATTATGGGCAATCAGCAGCAGAAAGGAAACACGTGTACACCTTGAAAGAAATACATCGGAAGTTCGTCGACGCATTTTTCTCACTACAAAGATTTTCACGCCGAATTATCCGTACTTTCGAGGATTCCTTGTGCGAGATATGTGCGTTCTGCTGTTGCTACCAGCTCGTTGTTGCATTTTTTGACTTAGTCCTCCCCCATCCACTGTTGTGGGGCATTATTTTTGTTCGCGGCATTGTGGCCTCGTCGTCGTCGTCGTGCCACACGCAGAATTTGGCAGCGCGCCATCCGCGCAACGAGGCCGAAGGCTTTTGAAGTCGTCGTCGTCGCAGTTTTTTGGGGCCAGCTCAGCTGTCGACGTGAAATTGCATTTGTATGCGCATAATTCGTAGATGCATTTTGAGAGCCAGCGGCGGAACCGCGCTATTGTTGCGCGATAATCAAATATCTGCAGCCCGCGCGTGGTTCTTCAAATGAACGTCTTGCGGGCGCGCGTCACATGATTTGAAGGTACCCCTTCAAATTGCTGATGTTGTGTTGTTGTTTTTTTTTTTCGAGTCAGTCGAAAAAAGCTCGCACAATGCGAACCGCCAGCATCCGTACGGCCGCGACCGGGCGTGCAACAAAACGCGACTAATAAAACCGTTCGTGAAAAGCATTAAAAAATATTAAATGAAAAACACGGCGACGTGATTTTTTCAGCGTCACACTGATTTACTTTTTTAATGAACTCTACAAGTCCCGCTGGAACGGAGCTTTTTCGAACTGTAAAAACTTTCCTGCAGTAATGGGCATGTCTTATTTATTTTAAATAAAGCGCTTTATTCGTGCGTGGTTGGCAATTCAGCGTGCGTTCCTTTCTTCCTTCCTTTCCTCCTTTTCTTTTTTGTTTTTCTTCGTTGGAACGGGCGTGGTGCGCGATTCGATGGCGGGTGGTGCCGTCGGAGGGCGAGTGGTATCATATCGAAGAAATAACATCGTATAATGCGATGTGCTTACGCCCTCGAGTGGCGTAATACTTAACGGTAAAGAGTTTCTATCTGGGTGTATAGGAAACATATAACGTACAGTCTTCCTTTCCTGGTATCAAAAGCAAAATCGCCCGAGGTGGGTTACCCAAAAGTCATCAAACTGACAAAAAGCTAATCTGAAAGCAATCCTATTTGAAAACGGCATTAGCCCGCATTTTCAGCGACTAATCCATGTCTCGATTTTCGAAAACAATTTTTGGCTACCGACCCAACGCGCACCCGCAATGCATACCATTAATATTTATGTTTGTTTAGATGTTTTCCATTGCGGCTGGCTGGCGGTCCGGAAGGGTACATGAGTACGCCGTTGGGCTGGATTTAAAAAGTTAATCTTTGTTGTGCGGACAATGTGACAGTAAGCTGCGAAGCGAACGACAAGAAGCTGTCATGTTGCGCCTCAGGTTGTCGGCCTGATCCGATGTCACCACTCGATAATCGCCTCCAACTACAAAAAACTGCCCAATTTGCACCCTTTGCACCCTCTTCGAGGAGCCGGACAGCGTTATTAAAAATATCGACAGCGGACGCGTCCAGCTTATGTATGCTAAGCAGATTTTCCGAAAGCATGATACATCAAAATATTGATTCGCCTCGTTGTTGGCCAAACGTGGCAGCATTTACGTGGAACGACGGCAACTTGTCGGAAAACGCATCCAAGCGATCAGAAGTTAATAGTCTGTTGGGTTTTTTTGTTGATGCTGTTGTTGTTGCTCTTCGTATGTGTGCGTGTCGTTCGTTGTGGCTGCGGTCAGTTAATGAGCGTGCGTGCGCATGCCCCGGCCTGCCTACGTCCTATCGCTCAATCTTCGCGTTCGTCAGTGACTCACTTTTTAATTACCCGTTTTATAGTAGTCCAACCGCAAGGTAGTAGAAATAAATTGCTAGCAATTACGAGGATGGGCCGCCCGACCAAGCGTCGTGATTGGCTGGTGGCGCACAGGCATCAGCATTGCCCAACGCGCAATGAACGCAAGATTTATTTCCATTACGTAATGCATCTCGTTTTCATTTGCTAATATTAACTAAGTAATATAATATGTCTTCTTGGAAAAACGGTTACATGTTTTATTTGCTGCTTGGCAGCGTTTTCTTCGTAAAAATGGTTTGTCTAATACGTTCCAACCCGTTCTATCCCAGTCATTTGGTTATTACGAAACTTTGATGTAACGAGACTTGACAACTTTTGCTGAACGAACAATATAGTTCGTATTTGCACTACTTAACTAGTTCAATATGAGGATAAGTCAATGTGGGACATTGGGCGGTTTGCCCTTCTGGATTCCTTTGATCGTGTTTAATGGCAATCAAGGCATACTAAGTTTAAATATGCGACTTTAGGGCTTGCTTATTCGATGGAAGAAAGCTTCGCGGAGCTTCGCGGCTGCGAATTTTATACGAGCTGAGCTTAACAAGTCGCAAGTCGTGATCGGGATGAAGTGAGTATACCAGCAAATAGACAATTGTTATACGGTAATGGCACCGGACGCGTCAGAGTGCACTGTCGGGTGATTTCAAGAAAAAACGAAAAAAAGTGAATTGGGGAATATGCTGATATATTACTCGCTGAATACATGTTGTTTCCACGACGATTCGTAAGTAAGGCATAAAGTCTACCTTTGATATCACTGTGTAAAAAAACAATTTTAGATTCTATCTACTGCTTATTGACACAGGAGAGTTAAGCTATCTTATGATGTATCATTCATTCGATAGCATTACTATGAGTATAGTAAAATGCATGATAAAAAGACGCAAAATTTTTAGCGCTACTCGCCCCACTGTTCGGTAAGGTGCGGCGCGGCGGCCGTAAAACGGGCAAATGCGAAGGGGCCCCGCACGAAAAGCGTTAAAACGCAGAAACGCCTCGCTGCAGAAGTCGCCGTAGAAGACCGCGACTGTGGCTGCGAGCGCAGGTTAATAATAAGCAAGCTTTATTGCGCGACTTTCGAGAAGTCTAAATACGAAGAAACAATCGTTTGACCACAAAACGCCAAGCTTCCCGGCGTTTTCGATTTTCGCTAGCTGGCCTGCGCTGCGAGCTCAATTGCCCGTCATTTATGCCATCCTTTCGCCTACTGGCAGGCATTATTCGCACCATCGTACATCCACGACGATTTCCGCCTGGTGATAGAAAAACGGACTCGCATAGTGTACGTTGATTATTCTATAAATTACAATCACCACATTTGTTTTGTTTTCACAATTTTTCTTCACTTAGACTTAGACCTTCATCCTTGTTTTTCAATTTCAACCACTATGAAATTGAAAAACAAGGATGAAGGTCTACAGCGAGCCTGCAGTGCGCTGTCAAGAGGAAGCACGCAGGCGTGTAGAAACAATTTGTTTCCTGCGCTATTGCTTTCACTAGATATTGCATTCGGGCGGTCGCCGCATCGCTCGAAGAATGCGCGGAGGAATGTCGAAACGCGACCATAAAACGATGACTAATCGCCGGCAATTTGTAAATTGTAGCACTTTTGGTATAAACAGCTCATAAATTATCGTTTTTACCGTCCGCGTCTGTCTGTGTTCTTTTCTTCCGAAGTGTTTAATTCAATGCTGCGCGTTGCGCGAGCATCGTCCCTTATTCGAAATCAATTTACGAACGCAACGAGTTGCGCAACATTTACACCCATTTTCTCCTGGGATGCGTACGCGAGTCCAGGCCATCCGTCTTTCTAATCCCAACGTGTTAAAAATTCAATTTGAAGCACTGGCCAATGCCGAAGTAAAGGCAACCTGTTGGTGGTTTTTTCACGGCGCACACATCACGCAGCTTGATCGCGACGAGGAAGTTGGTGGTTACAGGCGTTTAGCGTTTGCGCCCGGTACGGTGATGAGTACAAATGGCAAACGATTTCTCATCGCAGCATCCCCGCACACACGAAAACAAGCAGCACACGTGTGTCTCATCTTCTCGTCGGTCTATTAAAAACACATCGAACGGGTGTGTGGCGGGGTGTGTTAAACACTTAGCATTTGCCATGGCGCGGTACGGCTTACAATGGTCTAAAGCGACTGCAACCGGCCAAAAAACCTTTCTGCGTGCACTCGAGTGTTACTCATTTTGAGGTGTAACTTAAAATATATTTTAAGTATATTAAATATTATGCTAATAGCTTAATAGATGAAACAAATGATAAACAGTTGCTCAACTCTTCTACTTTAATACGATTTAGCTCAATCTGTTTTTGATAAGTCTGCCATTTATGGCGTTTTCAAAACTACATTTTAAATTTCAATAGAGGTTTTACACCCTTATCCCACATACACGGTTGATGCCACATATATCAACGTGTTCCTTATTTCATGTACTTTCATGTAATATAAATACTTTTTATTTTGTGGGATTTTTGATTTAGCCGGATAATTGACAACATGGTTGTCGTACTTAATCGTTTACATATAATTATTACTGTTAAATGCAATGTATTTATTACCGCTGTTAACCTCTTATTACTTTACTCACGGCTGAATGATCACTATTATTGTATCAAACAATCTGATACTGTGTAACTTCTCAAGAATGTATTAATTGTAAAATAATTTTCATGTCATATTAAAGTAGAAGAGTCAAGGAGCAGTTTGTCACTCATTTATTATTGATAGGTAAATATTTAATATACTTAAAATATACTTTAAATTGCACCTCAAAACGAGTAATTGGAGCGCGGTCGAATGACAGAAACTACGTTCCCAATTATAAACCCAGCAACATTGAAATACCCTCTAACTTAATCAAGAAAATGTTTATATTTTATGAAAGTAAATGAAATGGAGAAAAATTTGATATATGTGGCATCAACCTCGCAGATCAGATGAGGATGACAAAGCCCCATTGAAGTTGGAAATGAAGTTTTCAGAAAATATTGTCTTTCAAAACACCATAAATGATGGCAGGAACAGATTAACATAATTTTCATGTCATATTAAAGTATTTTGAGTCGATACGTTATTATTTAATGTACTTAAAATATATTTTAAATTGCAACTCAACATGAAAAAATCAAGGGCGCGCGTGCAAATGTTTTTGACGCATTTTACTCGCTTCAAACCACTATGCGATGCGGCGGGCGTGATAAATTTCCACGGCCCTGAAAAATATGGTAAACGGACGGAGGTATATTCTTCGGGCGCAATCAGGCGCGCCAGGGCGATTAGCACTTCTCGCTAATTCCGATTTGTACCCTTCACGTAAAAAACACGACGATTTGTATCCATCACATTGCGCTATAATTTTAATAAAACACAGCATTCGCTGGGGAATCATCCCAACGATATAGAGCAAATCATCGACGATGTTGACGAGCCCCAAGCGTGAAGCGTGCACGCTGTTAATTGAGTGTGCTCTTGTATTTAAATCGGGCTTCAAGTAACTTCAAGTAACATCGAGTAACATTGAGTAACATAACAGGGGTGACTTGATCGTTCTATTTATCAATTGATTTATGATTATTGTGTCACACGAATTCACTTTATGTTAGTTATGGGCCTTTATTGTTCTTTTAATAGATATAATTCGTCATAGCGTTGTCTGTTAAAGGTTTGGGAAGGGCGAATTGATTTTCCATGAAAAGTTTTTGGAAACGATAGTTTTAAACAGTAATCTTAACAATTACATTGAACTTTATTCACCATGAATCGTCGATGTTTTCTAAAATTATAATTAACTATATTTTTCTTTCAAGACAAGACATTTTCTTCTGATGTCGAAATTACATATCAGTTTATTTAAAAAATATATTCACTTATCGTTCTTTTAAACAATTTTTATTTATTTTACTAT
>WSZQ02080059.1:0-17707 GCA_019419845.2 Weissflogia rhopalogaster
GGATTTCTTTTGTCTGGAATACTATACATCATACATCGATATCTTTCATTAACTGGAAAATTTTTGTTTAAAACTTACAATAAAGTGAACTTAAATAAATCTGGTTTGTAGAGTAATTCTCAAAACCGCAAATTTATTGATGTCCTACTTCTCCTTTATTTGCAATGAGGACAAAAAAAGTTAAGAGGATTTTATTAAGATACCACAAAAACTCCTGGGAGAATAAAATACTTTCCGACAGCATGAGTCAAGTATTTTTTAAATGTTTAAAGCTAGTTGACACGAAATATATATTGACATCTATTATATCATAATTCCATTAATATTTCGTTCCTCGAATACTCTGAAAAGTCCTGCAATTCCCAGCAAACAAATCCTGTAAATATAATCCATGACGTAGATTTAGTTTCGACGCCTTTTGGTAGATGGCGAAATGCTCGTGTTTCTAATATAAATTCTAAATGCCAGCGTTTCCCAAACTATTTTTGGAAACGCTGCTATATTCAATTTCGAGTATAGTCGTGTAAATATAAAAATTTTATTCTAAAACTAATAATAATAATGTATTTGGTCCGCAGACAGCCTGGATTCACATGTTTTTATTGTGTTTTTGTATATATTACATGTTATTGTGATTTTTGTTATTGGTTTTTGTGATGTTGTTGTTATTGTTGTGTTGTTGATGTGGTGTTGTTCTGATGTGTGAGTGAAGTGAATTTTTATGTTGTCGGTGGATTCTTTTGTGTGTTGTGGGTTGCGCATTGCGATTGTTGTGACTTTATCGGTGTGGATTTTTAATAATGTGATTTTTTCATGTGAATTTTTAATGTGAATTAATTAAATGAGCGATTTTTAGTGTGAATTTATAAGAATAAATTCACACTAATGGGGTGCCCATCCAGAGGACTCGAACCCCGTTCGCGTACGTGGTAGAACGAAGCACTACCGACCATGCTGCCCAGGTGGGCTCTAAAACTATTTTCTATTTTCTATTTCTATGGTTTATTCAAATTAATATTTATAAATACTGCGCTTTCTCACGAAAGTAACTGAATTAATTACTAACAAACACGGTCATTATATGACTTAACCTCTACGTATATATTCCATTGGCTACATATGTACAATATTAATCAGAAAAGACATGCCCTTCAAAATTAGCCATTAATTAAAGTTTAGGGATAACATCTAACCATGAAACAATTCAGCAACTATGGCAAGACACGATGATTAATGGCAATTAAGCGTGAAGTGAACACGAAAAATATTTGCATTTAAATACCTCGTTGGCGCTTTTTTCTCCGCGCGCAATTTTCACCCCCATCACTGGGATGAAAATGAAAAATATTTTTTTTATTCATTAGAGAGTAATTAATTAGCGGCGCGTTGTCGCCCCGCGCACCCAGGACGTGGTCGGAGAGTGTTTGAATAGTCCACCCCGACCGGGCGATGGGCGATAAATTTACAGCACGCTTTTTGTTTGAAACTGTTTTGGGACGGCTCCGGCGGCGATGATTTACTCGCCCTTGTGCAGCACGGCCGATGCACCGCGCCACCACACTCAGCCGCCACCGCCACACCACCCCACCACACCACACCACTCCGCCTCGCCACCCTCGCAACTGATAACTTTATCCTGTCGCAGTCAAAAGCATCGGACGCGAATTTATAATACATTTAATTTTAATTCACGCGCGAGCGTGGAATAATTAGAGTTATTTTATTATGGTCACCGAGTGTGTCAGCTCTCGTAGTCGTCGGTGGCAAAGGCAATAAAACGCACGGAAATTAAACAGCTCCAAAACAGACGACCCCGAAAATGGGACCACCCACCGTTGGTTTATCTTCCTTGACAAAACACGGCTTTTCGATCCCTTTTTTTGTTCGCAGCTGAGAACGACATAAAAAAACGAACTGGGGCTAATACAAACATATTGCATGGTGCATATCCTTTCAAGCTTTATACAGGCGATTAGCTGATACGTACGCTTGTTGTGATACTTCACGTCGTTATTATATGCCTGGTACACCCTATATTACCCCGAGTGGTGGAAGAAGAGAAAAACGTGCTTGTGATAAAAAAGGGCCGGTTTTTTGCTAATCCCAGTGAAAACGCGTAGGTACTGCGAACGCTGACGCTTGATCTCACTTTCGTCCACTTCCGGCCACTCCGACAACAACCCCCGGGCTTCTCCTCCAACCATAGCGATCTCATTAAAACACGGAAAGCGATGCACAACTAGCTCCGATTGCGTTTGACCTGTTAATTTAAATTTTAATAGCGACGTTGGCGTTGGCGCTGTTATCGGCCCTGTTCCTTTTATAACTCAGCATCCCACGCATGCCCACGCAATGTCATTCCGAATATTCAATATTTGGGAAATACTTCCAAACAACAATGTTTAACAATTTGCATCGAAGTGGGAGTATTCGAATTCTTCGTTTTAATCGCTATGTGTGGAATATGGCACAGCTCTGTATATAGCCTAGTATAGCTCAGCATACAACTTAGTAAAGCACAATGTTGGAGGTGAAATTCGCCCGCTTTTAATTCTGGAATGGCCGCAGAGGACAACATATTTTTGAAAAATTGAAAAATTGTTTGACGGCCAGCGCATGTTGCCTTGCAATTTATGCCCTCGTGTGGCGGTGGCGTTGGTCGAAAGGGGACGTTTTAAGCGTCCCCGGGGACTTGTGGACGCTGGCCGGCAGGACGCCACCACCGCCCTTTTGTTGACATTATTCATTTCTTTTGTTCCGGCACCGTGCAAAAATACAAGGGCGACCAAACAAGCGCGCTGCGGTTGTAACTCAATTGCGTCGATGCTACCACGGGTGATATGTGATGAAACATAAATATGACAGAACTAATTACGGCCCTCCAAAATTATACCCCTTCCTATACTACCCTTCCGACATCACTCCTTCTATAATAGTTCTCCTTGTGATACTATCTATACTCTACTACCCCTTCTACTCTACCCCTCTGATACAACCACTCCTAAACTACTTCTCTTATTCTACTCGTCTGCTACAACTTCTCCTAAACTATGCCTCTGATACAACTCTACCGATACTACCCCACCAAAAAATTACCACCCTGTAGACGCAAAATTATACCCCCACTCAAATTAAACGCTCGTCTTTGAAGGGTTATTGATCATTTGCACACTCGCCGCAAACATTTATTTTCAATCAGCAGCGTAAATAAAAACTAAGTATTTGCTGCAGTTTACGAGACGACAGAAAGTTCGCACTTCGTATTGATTTTAATATTACTCCTTTGTGGTAACATCATGATGATGTTTCCCGTTTATTTCCGTGTTCCCTTTTTTTTTCGAATACCTTTGAAGATGCACGAGATGAACTTCTGCGTGCAGCTCACGTAAATTGCGCCCAGCTATCGACGTCAACGCCGAGAAGGATAAGGGGAGGGAGGGGTGAGTGTGGGGAGGAGAAAATAGAAAATAGAATTTCGTCTTTCGAGGCTTCGACGCACGGTGGCGACGGTGGAGGCTTCCAAATTGAATTAGCCTTCCACAAAGACGAAACTAAATGAGCAAACGCAAAGTTAGATATAGATAACGCGCACTACACCACCAAGGCTCTAACCTACCTACTTTTCTTGTTGCCATAAAGTTTAATTCCAACCTTATTTTAGAGTCCTTTATAAACCGAAAAATACCGCATACTCATATTTCTACATAACACTTTTGTATACTACTTTCGTTGGTTGTACGAAAGTACCGTATAAACCTAAACATCAAATAAACCTTAATAAAGTGTAAATAAACGTGTAATTAATTTAAGACTGAAGGGGTATACGGGTAAATAGGGTCAGTGAATGAACGAGCTTTGTTTCTTTCTTCCTAAAATTAGATTTATTTATGAAATAAAGGTTTTATTTTGTTAATTATAAACATTTATTTTTACAAAAGGATCTCCTTCGTTAAATTTTTATTAATTTCACTTTAGGTTTTTTCAATTTAGGTTTTCTTTCATTTTGCGCAGGTATTGCAAAGCATAGTTTATTACAACCAGTTTTTGCAGGTAAAAACATCATGTAAAGATTTCCGGAATATTCTAAATAAACTCAAACATCAAACCTAAATAAACAGTAAATAAACGCGTAATTAACGTGTATCAAAGTATGCATGCACGTGTAAAAGTCGTCTATTGAATAACGTGTGTGCGTAAATTTGCTGTAATTCAGGGCTTTTGATTTCGCGCAATCGTCAAGGATTAACGTGTTTGTCGAGGACTTAATTACCACTCGTGCCTGCGCGGAAGACACACCTTCCTGCACACCTAGGCAGGGCCGCAGACTATGGCAACCTTTCCGGCCGTGTGCAAACACGCGTTGAGTGAGCAGGGATGGTGTAGGTATACGTATAAGTCGAGTGGGTGCAAAGCGGTTACATACGAAATGGCGGAGGCGCCTGAGAACGCGACGTTGTTTTATTAATTTAAATTACAAGCGCAAACAGACGAACACGTTATCGTTCCCACATTCTGCGTTCCGCGGTCGGCAGTGAAAGGTACTCGTGGAAAATATATTCACCTGCGCGTACACTGCCAGCGCCGGCCGGAATTAATTTAATTTATGCTACGCACACGGCGACAAACGTTGCAATAGCGAAAATCCGAAACCTCGCTGCGTCAATACGCATACGCATACGCATTGTACACTTTTTGGGTGCGATACAGGCGCCAGACGAGCGAATATAATTCTCGATACCATTTCGACGGTGGCGGCGCCGGCGATGACTAATCAAATGAAAGGGCCTAATCGAATGACAGTTATTCACGTTTGTAACGCCCCCTTACTGTAAAGCCATGTGTGATTCAGCGAGTGTGATCATCGGGAATGCCTCCGGTAACACTTCACAGTGCTGAGCCATGTGCAATGTGATGTTTCGGCGGTGGCGGTCGCGGTGACGGTACGGTGGTGGCATCCAACCCCTTCGTCGAGACTGTGTGTGCAGGAGTAGCACCCTCGGGCCAGCTGTGTGCCTCAAAGCACCGTGGGCGACTGTGTCGTCTGTAATTGATTAGATTTTCATTAATTAACTCCGATCGGCGGCGTACGGCAAGGAAACGCATAATCGCGAACGCAATTAAATCAATTAAATTCCACGATAAGACACATTTCATCGCGCCGGCTTCTCGCATTCTAGTATTATGCATTTCATTACTCTAAATACGGTGCGTATTTTAATTAAAATCACATCGTATTAACCGTCTTAATTCCGACTTACATTAGAAATCTGAATAAAACTAATACCTTTATGCTTGCTGCCTAGTAGGGAAAGGCCTTCAGGTACTAGGGTCACATAAGTGCAGATCGATTCTACCTGAAGTAACCATTGCCAATATTGACAAGTTAGTATGGCACCTCGACATGACGTGTCAGTAAGTTAACAAGTAGCCTTATATCTGTCTTTTTCAGCGTTATAATTTCTTGGGCTGTGTCGTATGAGATATCGTGCATCCTCCTGTCCAGCCTAGGACCCACTTCGCTCCTTCAGACGGTCTCGTGTCTAACACCATACCATTTGCTTATCCATTCCGTTGCTGAGGACATTGATCCTCCATATGTTGGTTGAGCACGATATTGTGAGTTTGTTGCCTTGCCCCAGTTCCTTGAGCACGTTCATGCAGTTCGAAGATACTTTTGACTTATACTGCTCATCCTGAAGGGCTTTTAGTGCAACTTCACAATCTGTCATGATATAGATGCATATATCCTTTAATGGCTTTTTGAGGCACGGCTAGGCACATAGTTCTATTACCATGATTTTTGCATGAACTCTTGAGGAAGCCGCACCTTCCACGATGGATTCGTTCCAATTTGACCCGAGAATTCCTATGCCAAGGTCCACCTCCTTTTTTCATGTGTCTGAGTACCAAATCACGTTCATTTTGTCCCCAGCTAAACTCTCGATTTCGACAATTATTATTGTATAACTTTGTTCGATTTTAAAAACCTAAATTGAATTTTCAATTAATAATGAGATATCTTTAAATAACAATTATATTACTAATTTTATAACAAATGCGAACTGATTTAATAAAGTCATTCTCACTATGCCCTGAAATATAAAAAAAATTCTTAAATAAGAAGTGTTAAAATGTATAAAACATCTGGTAAATGTAACTTTCTAATGAAACTAAAATATCAAAAGAAATATTCAGTGAATAAATATTAATGCATTTCACGCTAACTCCAATTCGAAAAAAAATGCACTGCTGAACAGCTGAACTGAAAGAAGGTAAATATAAAACAAAATGTAAATGCGCAAAATGTTCAAAAAAATATAAATATAGTCGCAGGTATTATACATCCACGAAAAATCGCGTTTCAGATGGCGTTGCGTTTTTGCGCGCTCCCGCTCTGGTGGGGAGGAGAGGACGAGACGCGAAAACTCATCCTGGCAAGCAGCAGGAATGTCTCCCTCAACGAGGCAGACAGTCGATAACAGCGGACCGGCACGGTCGCATGATAACGTCGCTTAAATGTGCAATAAAAATGAGTGGCATCACTCAAAGTAACTTACGTTAAACTTGCCAAGTGATCATTACGCATTACCAAACTTCCACCAACGAAGCAAAATATAAAAATAAATGCACCACCCACTCAAACCAGCATTTTCGTTCTAAATAATTAAACGTTGTTTACACTTTTGAAAGTTGGATTGTTAAACTCCATTATGTAAGTACTGTTTAAATTCTTTTAAATATTCACTCGAATGTTATTGTACGAAATGAATTTTTGAAGTAGTTTGAAACAGTGAAAAATAAGGAAAATGAAAAATAAAAGAATAAGGTGAAAATATAGAACCCAGGGTGAGATATTATGGGAGGTAAACAAAGATTTAGACTTTCGCAAAAGTTGGCAGAGCTCGAAAGTATGGCTACACTGAATTTTATTAAAAATTATGAATATGAAAAACGTAGTCGATTATGAGTTTACTTTTGTTAGAAAAGTTTATTCGCGAAAATGCCGCGTGGAAATTCCTCTAGGTTTTGTGGTGGGTTCCGTTCGAAGTTTTTCCCTTTGATGGTGGAAACTCCACATTGTCCTCATCCAGGAAGCTGAAATTGTAGGTCAGACACATCAAAACCTTATTCAGGAAGCCGAAAGTGTAGCGAAGGAAACTGCAAGTTAAAAAAGAAACTGCAGGTGAAAAAAACTAAAAATATAAAGAAATAGAAATAGAAAAAATAGTTGCAAAAACTTTGTGGTTATATGCTTAAGCTGCTTTTACATCGGTGCGAAACGAAATTCCAAGTGAAATTTTTAATTTGAACACGCTCTTTGTGAAGTGCTTGTGAGTGATGCATAGACTAATTAATCTCCGTCGAAATGCATTTTTTATGTTCTCGCACGCCGCCACCCGCTCCCAGTCTGACTGCCTGGCTAGAGGCTGGAGGGTAGCGCGCCCCGTGGGTTGCTTTTTGTAGTTTGTTTTTGTTGGTGTCTTGCTTTCATAAGAGATTGATCACTTGCGCTTTGGCCTTTCTCTCATTTTGTTCTCGCGCGCGCTTTCGTATGGCAAATAGTAGCGAGAGTGTACATAAAATAGCGCCGGGTGTCTGGAGGTTCATAGTTCATACATAATGTACAACGTCGCTGGCATGCAACCCGTTTATTTGCGATGCCGAGTGCATCTATTCAAATTGTGCAACTACGTCGTTCGGCATGCTGCGCAACTTGATGCATGTTAACAACGGCTTAAGTTTTGATTATCGTCTTCCAAACTAATGTCATTTATATCAAGTAGATCAACCGGGAAACTTTCCAATAGTCCATTAATTTAATTTGAAAGAATTGTCAAATAATACAAGGAATTATACAAGGAATATGTAGTGTCAGGAAACAATTTGGGAAGACGGCATTGGTTTGTGACATATGGCGACCGCGACAGGACACGAACTTGTAATCCCAGGATTCGAAATCCGATGATTGCACTCTTTTGTAAGGCAGCTAATGCATTGCACTGTACTAAAGAGTTGCTATACAAACGAACGCCGTATGGGCTTAATCTCCTTCTCTTATTTGACAACATACACAAAGAGTAATGTCGGCATGCAGACTTCAGGTTTCTGTACGTTCAAGGATTGAATGTAGACCCAGTAAAAACTAAAGACTCCCCATTTATTACACGTCTTCTTCTAAGGCGTAGCATCACCGTGCTACGGATTACTGCTGTCGATATTGGTTCGCTACCGTGGTAGGACATGAACCTGCAATCTTCAGATTCGAAGTCCGAAGCCCCTGCCGCATGACCTTATTCTCTTTCTCTTATATGACAATACAAGCAACGGGTAGTTGTCGGCCTGCAATCTTTAGATTTCAGGATGTTCAAGGACTGAGTGTAAACCCGATGCGTTCACCGCTTTACCAAAAAGTGCTGCTCAGTTACTACACATCCTCTTTTATTTTAAGCCGTAACAACACCTACGTGAGACTCAGTGCGTTTGCCATGCTACCGTTCTCTGACGACGCTCACCTTCATGTTGTAAAAGGGGTTGTCGACTTCGTTTCGGGACTTATAGAATTTAACCAAACATTATATATTTATCTGTTGATGTTTCTCCGGAAATACTATCTTTTAACTATCTTATCTTAGCATTGATAATTCTGGGCTACTGGAGATTACCCCTCTATGATTATGTAGTTCAATTACGAGAAATAAATTTTCAAGAGGAATTAAACTGACTCTGGTATTCTAAATGTATCTGACCACATTAATTTCCCAATACGTACGTTCCGTTATCTTATCTAATCATTGATTGTTGCTATAAAACATAATTTGAAGAACCAGACTCTGTTTCACAAAGTGTTTTGGTTCAATTGACCAATTTCATCCAGTATTTCATTTTCCTGATAAGGAAAAGACCTCTTATCAGGAAAATAAATATTCTTCTTGACACGTTCGTTTTGGTTGACGATATATAAATATAAAATTAAAATATGATATAAATAGGACATAAAACCTATAAACGTATAAAATAAATTAGTTCCCAAGATAATATTTGATATTTCTGTCATAGTAGAAGTATGAAATTTGACACGAAGCATCACGGCGCCGCGGGGGCGGCCGTGTGGCCAATTTACGCTCTCGTCAGCACCACAGCAGCCGCGTGCTATCTTAATGCACTCGGGGGTGAATTCGTGCACGACGACATCCCCGCAGTGGTACTAAATGACGACGTAGTGGCAACTAGACCACTCTTTGACGCCCTACGCAACGACTTCTGGGGCACCCCAATGGCAGATCCTCGTAGTCACAAATCCTACCGTCCTCTGACGACGCTCACCTTCAGGTAGTAAACCCCAGTGCCCCATCCCTACACCCCTATAATGAATTATCCCACATTATACCACCTAATCCGTCGGGCGTTTTCGGTGTTTTCAGACTTAATTTCTTATTATTCGGCCTCACACCCTTCTGGTTTCATCTGACGAACATAATACTTCACGCGATGGCGGCTGCACTTTTTACGCGCACCTGTCTGGAGGTGGCACGTCTTGAAGCACAGTTTGCAACCTTGGCAGGCCTCCTCTTCGCCGTCCATCCCATCCATACGGAGGCGGTGAGTGAATTTTTTATTCGGCCCGACGAAAATTAAGCGCAACATTTTAGGTGACTGGAATCGTCGGTCGGGCGGACGTCCTTGCCGGCGTCCTCTTTCTCGCTGCCCTGCTGGTATATCACCACGCCATGCTGCAATCATCACCGGAAATATGGACATGGATACACGTCGTCCTCGGCGCATTCAGCATGCTAGCGAAGGAAACCGGCATCACCGTTTTTCTTGTCAACTTCGTGTTTGATCTGTACAAAACCTACCCTCGTCTGAAAGCGTAAGCATCATATTTGATTAATTTTTCAAGCGTGCGTAATAATTTAACGCTTTTGCGAACACTTTGCAGGGACTTTGTTGATGTTCGGTGGACGCGGGACACAAAGCGGTTTCTTCGAAGGTGTGCGCTTAATCTAACTTCGGTAGGTAGGCGAAGGTAAATCTCGAAAGTTATATATTACATTACTGCGTTTCTTTTTCAATCTCTCCCCCACCGACAAGTTTGGCGTATTAGTCGCGCTGAGGCTTTGCATCCTTCAAGGATCGTTACCCACGTTCTCCGAGCAGGATAATCCAGCCGCTTTTCATTCCAGTAAATTAGTCAGGTTGGTAGACATTCTGGATATACGCCAAAAAAAAAATATTGCACGCACAAGTGTTACCATATGTTCAAGGGTGGTTCATGCATAATGGAGGGTCATTCCAAAACAGGAAAACTATTCAAAAATCATGTTACCCACTCTTGAAAATCTCCAAGTGCCGGTTTATATGTATGAATTACCACTGTTTAGTTGTCTGATATAATGTCCCTTTAGAATTAAATAAGTCTGCTCCCTCAGCCTGTATTTTAACTAAAGAAATAAATCGTGTAGTTTATGGTGGTAGTAGTGCAGAGCAGATATTCTGTTTGGATCGTTGCTAATGCGCAATGTACACACAGGACAATGACATTTTGCTATCTGGCTGCGTTTAACTGGTGGCTACTGCTCTGTCCGGCAACGCTCTCCCACGACTGGCAGATGGGCTCGGTCGCGCTGGTCACGTCGCCGGAGGACTCGCGCAATCTGCTCACGTGCATCGGCCTCCTGCTCGTCCTGCTGCTCGTCGCTCGGAGTGCTTTAGATTTTGAGGTACTTATTTTTATATCCGGCAATAACAGCGCATAATATTTAGTCATACATTTCCATATATACATTTTATTCCTTTCCATGAGGATTGCTGACATGCTCCACACGTGCTCTCTCTCCCTCCTCTCTCACACGTGCAGGGATCATGCCGGGAGGAATTTTTATTGCAGCCGTAAACATGTCAATCGAACTTTTTACGTTGCAATTTTTAGAATCACGAGAGTGCACCGATTATCTTGGGAGTATCGATGCTTTTACTTCCTTTCCTCCCAGCAACGAATTTATTTGTAACGGTGGGATTCGTCATCGCCGAGAGGATTCTCTACATACCGAGGTAAGCACGTATGGTATGCATATCGAAGGATATGCTAAAAATATGAACCTGAGGTATTTTAGGCTATCCTCCGATAATCACGTTTTATTTGCCTACAGCATGGGATGTATCCTGCTGATCGTAATGGGAGTACGCCACATGTGGCGGGGTTATCAACGCCATAGACAGACAATCGTCTCCGGTGTGTTGTTGATACTGATGTGCCAAAGTTTACGCTGCTTGATTCGTAATCGAGACTGGTTATCACGGGAAGCATTACTTCGTGCTGGCATTGCGACACTGCCACATAATGCTAAAATGCACTACAATTACGCAAATTTTTTGAGAGACTCCACACATTACGAACTCGCAATGGCACACTACTATTCCGCTTTAAGGTTCTATTCAACGCAATTCAATTCCATGTATGTCCTTTTCTCATTGTTGTGTTATAGATTGTGGCCGACGTACGCGAGTGCGCATAATAATTTGGGGACACTTTTGAAAGATCCCCGAGAGGCCGAGATGCACTTCAAATTGGCAATAAGGTTCTCCAAAGATCACCTCAATGCACACTACAATTTGGGGAAAATGTACCAACGTACAAACACGACGAAAGCCAACGAAATGCTGCAGAAATGTCTTTCAATAGAAGCTGGCTTCAAACCGGCATTCGTCGAACTGTGTCGATCAAATCGGCAAAAAGATTCGCTTGCTTGGCATATGCAAAAATTGTTGAAGAATATTGTACTCATTAATAGTAACGATCCTGAATATTTCAAAATATATGCAAGTTGGCTTTTGATACAAGGTACTTCTCGTAAATTTAATTTAAGTAACATAATACAAACAGGCTACTTTAAACTTCATTTTGTTATTACACTATGTTTTCTTATTATAGTTTACTATGTCTTATAGTCTGCAACATGATCCGTACACTTACTCCGAATTATATTACAGGGAATGCAAAACTGGCCTTTAAATATTTATTACTAGCCGAGTCAAAGTCTAGAATTTGCTACGAAGCAATCATAAAAGCGATGCAACTTTTGAGACGCTTTGGTGATAACGGCCGACTTTTTCAAATCATAACAAGGTAACTAACATAAGTTTTAAATGTTCGTCCGTTCTATAAGATGTTCGTTCATATCATAAGATATTCGTTCGTTTTATAAGATGTCGGTTCATTGTGTAAGTTTGCAATTCAATTTTTTCGTAGGTATCATGCAATTCGCCGACTATCGGCTGGATTTACATCAATACATAATAATGTTTACTTGCAGTCCTGGCATTTGAATTTCCAAGTGCGAAACCACGCATTGACGTACACCAAACGGAACATAGCTATTGATAAAAATCATACCGTATACACGCATGGCATTTTATAAACTTTTTTGAATATTAATATTCAGCTATTATATGAACAACTATTTTAAACCTTGTTGAATATATTGAATAAAACTACAACTAAATATTTTTCAATTATTCCTTGTTATAAATATTCACACTTTTTGTTGGTGGGATAATGCGAATCCATTACAATGCTTTTTTTACATCCTCATATTTCCAGGATAATTCCAATTCGTTTTTGCGCATATTTTGCATTTGTGGTTTATGATGAAGGTAATAAACAACAAATAAATATTTGTTTAATATAGAGTGTTTTAATGAACCGCA
Source organism: Weissflogia rhopalogaster (assembly GCA_019419845.2). Taxonomy (NCBI): domain Eukaryota; kingdom Metazoa; phylum Arthropoda; class Insecta; order Coleoptera; family Staphylinidae; genus Weissflogia; species Weissflogia rhopalogaster. Next base: position 12,709 of record WSZQ02080059.1, read on the forward strand.
TCGTTCTCGCCGGACGCATATATTCAGCCCAAAATGCGCGTGCGAAATTTATGCGGTGCGTTTTTCGATGGTTGGGCTTGCGCGAAATGCACATTTGTGGTGCGAGCAAATTTCCCGACTACAGGGGCGTTTGAACCCATTGGCTGATTTTCACAATTTGTTGGTCAAACGTCTGCACATCATAAAACAGAAAAAATAAAATGAAACAATACGAATGGGAGATTTCAAGATATTTGAATTCAGTGATTTCAGCTAAAACTTTAAATGACTTAAAATGGATAATATTTCAGAGTTTGATAAAACTTTTTCGAATATTGATGAACGAGTTATGACCGACAAAAGTTGAAAATCACCCAGTGCATATCCCCTAGCCGGCCAAACAAACGCAACAATTTAAATTAGCGCCGGAGCGGGTTGACCGAAATGAAAACCGTAATATAAATCGGCAAATACGCGCAGCATTCGTGCGAGTGAGGACGAACTGCATTAGCGCTTGCGGCGTGGAGTGTGCGGGTGCGCATTGTTGTCGACAAATTGGTCATCGATCATGTCCGCTTTCGGCGAATTGCGACGACAGCTGCTCGCGATGGATTTCGGCCCCAATGAATATTAATGCAAAATTAATCAAAACATGAGCGATATAATTGAATATCATCAATTATTCGGGGCGGAAATTATACACATGCAATTCCCTAATTCCATTCGGCGTAATGAAGTTATTTGTAAAATTTCAACCACATTCAGCATGCAGCTTGCTCACTCCCAGCAAGTCGCGTGTTGTTTTAATCCCTGCAAAACATGCCGATGTTACGCAAACATTACAATGGCTGTGTAAACACATTAGTATCGATCATGCAAATTTCTGCGTGTAATAGTTTTAGCAAACTTTTCCTTCGCAGCCTAATCTAAACTGACCTATCCAAACGGGGCGTAGAGAATTTAGCATTGTTTAACACAACGTTAACGAGAAGTTTGCTTAATCCTAGCTAATTTAATCACAATATGAGAATAACTTTTTGAAGGATCAATAAGATTACTACGTTTTGTTTAATCTACTTTTATTTAACTAACTCTAAGTTTGAAATTACTGTTGACAAGGTAGTTGTATAACTGAAAACTTTTAATTGGATTATTTAAATTAATTAAAGTATTCTAACTACCTCATAAAAAAAATTGGTAGGAGATAGTGCACAGATTGTGGCACAATAGGTAATACTTCATAAAACTTGGTTGGTAATATTTCATTGATTTATGCATTTCAATTGTCTATATTTATGGTAATCTGGAAGTCCATATATGGAAGTATTCATATTAGTGTTGTTTTCTCAATTTACTCGGCTTCTATTAGAGCTAGGATGAAAATTTAAACTATTTACCTCTTCATTAAATCGCCCTGAGATCATGGGCAAGAGAACACTTCTGAATATAAGTGACAGATTCAGGAATATTCAATAAGAGTGATAAGAGTAAGAAAACTAAAAATAATTCCTTTTCAAACATTAAAAACTTGAACTTTTCAAGTTTTTACCCTTATATTATCATTACCTCAGCATAATTAATTATGTTATAACATAAACATAATTTAAAAGTGTATTAGTAGTTATTTTAGTGGCCGTAAACAATCTAGAAGTGTTTATTATAACCCTAAACAAGAAACTGAAATATTACCCGAAAAATAATACATTGTACACATTAGCAATTTCCCCCACTAAGCTCGAAACCTAAACAAAAAGCTTTAATACCCACCTCGGTTGAAAATACTTCATAATACTTCAACTAATGACCCGGTACATACGTGTCGGAGCAACTCCTAATGACACGAACACGTTGCCACTTTCTTACGCCGCTTGCCATCACGTCGACAGCCTGCGTCGACATTTCGCTTCTTCTCGCCGTTTTCGTTTGCTTTGTTTCGCGCTCCCCTCATCGCAACAATGCACTACCCCCAACGTGAGCGCGAACATAAGCTGGAGATATTAAAGAATTATGTTACAATAACAACGCAGGGGCTTTGCGCTGTTTTGCTGTTTTCCGCGCGCATTAGTGCATCGTTAACGCGCTTTTGTTGTCAGGAATTAAGGCATTTCGACGCGCACGCCCACCGACAAAACAAGTACGAAATACTATGTTGGCACAAAAACGCAAAAAACAAAACCGCATCGCCAAACTATGCGCCAGCGCGAATGAATAAAAGTAAATACTGGTAAAATAATAAAATCCAAACATATTTGCACATATATTTTTTAATGGCCGAACAATGTTCACGTTGACTTGCAACAGCGTGATATGAGCTTAAACGGTTCGTGAGCAAAAAAGTGAAAAAGTTAAAAACCCCTCCGGCTATGAAATGCAACTTTATCCAGGCGGATGGGAGGGTTTATCTCCTGACAAATCCTCGTTCTCGCATGTCCACTGGCGGGTTAACATCGCTGAATGCGAAATTCGATGCTCGACGCAAAAGGTGCGACCACACCGAACAACCTTCCGCAGAAGCTCGGGTGGACGTAAAAAGAGCGTCAGCACATTCGGTCTCGAAGACTGAGATACATGGCCATAATAAAAACTCGGATTTTTCACGAATCCCCCACGGTGCTATCAGACCACGGTCGGCAAAGGCGTTTTCGGCAGCTTTTTGCCGTGGTTACACCTTCGTGGTGCCGCATTTTCACCAGTTTCGCCGACGTTTAACTACACGTTAGTGAGGTGTTTTCAGCGTTCCGGGTCAAATCCCTAACGCGGCGCAATCTTGTTGCCAAAGATTAATTCCCACAGCAATAAAACAAACATCCACAAATGATCAAAAAGAACCCACAACAGCCTAAATCTAAACAGCTATTATACTTTTAATCAAAGTATATCCCACAACAATACAATTTAATCGTTTTTCTTTAGTAGAATACGAAATTGCAGGTATTTTCCCCCTTTTTTGTTTTACTTCATATGATTAATGTATATAATAAAAAAGCAACGCTGAAGTGAAACTCTAAATAATCAAAAATATTCTAGTCGTACTTATTTTAATAATCGCCCATATAAAAATGTTTTAAAACAAAGACACCGAAATTAATGGCCGGCATTTTATGCACGTTGACGACTCTCGCACGGCGGTGTGGAAGCACCGGGAAACGCACACGGGCACTCGGGCAAAAGCGTAATAACGAGCACGTATTTCATTTAAAACTGAAACCGTCGCAACATGCCGTTTGCTGGCGGTAGGGCGTATAAAATGTTGAGAATAAATTATGTGCATAACAAGCAATGGCTTATAGTAATTACCAGGACGTGCATCTTCTGTTCTTCTGATTTCAAAGTTTTCCATCCACTCCGGCAAACATCCGGTAAAAACTATTTCAATACGCGATCCACTGTTATTATTATTCACTAAAGTTAAGTAATTTAAATCAGCTTATCTCAAATTGTTTCATACATCATTTAGGATAATCCTGCTTAGTTTATAATCCAAACCATATTTCAGTTGTGTTTGTAAAAACTGGTTAAAGGACGGTTTTCAACTGAAACAATTAAATCTCGATGGCCTGACTTTTATTAACATTCCGTACTAGTTTTGGAATAGCATTATATTGCCTTTTTTATTGCCTATATTATAAATTTTCATATTTTAAAAAGTTTCTATGAGTTGTATTTTCAATCATTACGTTAAACAGAATAGAGTATCACAAAAGACATAAACAATGAGAAGTTATTCAATGTTACTGTCTACAGCACATTAAAATGCATTTATAACAACTAAAATGCAGTCGTAATTTAAAGCTTATAAACGAAATATTGCAGTCCAATTTCAATATCTAACTTTCACAATAACAATAAGTCTATGAATTGGAAATAACTTGACGGTAACGCAAACCCGAGTGTAACTAACTCGCAATAGTAAAGGTACCAAATTTCGTAGGGCGACAGTTGAATGTAACTGGGCTCCGAAATCCGTCACCAATATAAGATTTTCCGCATCTGGTAAATCTCATTTCACAAGAGTAATTTTGAAGTTGAATGAAAATATTCACATTATTAATCAAACCATTTGAGTATGATAAATATGAATTTTCATTATTAAGCAATGATAAATTATTGGACATTTGAGAATATTTAGGAAAGAATTTGATTAAAAATGTGTGAATCAAAAGACTTTAATAAAAGTGAGTCTTCAAAAAGACAAGTTTAGAAAGTGAAAAACGAATTTAAAATACACTCAAAAGGAGTCTAAACGTAAACAGCACTTAAACATTTAATCAAGTTAGTAATCAAAAACTAGTGGTACTTATACGATTTCCTTGAACGACCTCACATAATTAAATAAATCTTTGCCCTAGATTAACTGTACTAACTGATTATGTTAAATTACGCTGATTGGCTTATATCTCATTGATTTATAAGGCATGAATCATTGGTTTTATCTATATGTATAGGTTTGTATAAGGAATTATAAACATCATATTAATGCCCGACAATAATCTGAAAAGTTTTTTTAATAATATTAAAAACTAACGAACTAACTTCGTGTTTAAAGTTAACCAACGCATTTATGTTATACTACGTAACAGGAGCGCATGCGTTAAATATCAATATAATCAAGCGACCCTCACCTGGATACAGATGAGAGATTCACCAAAATGACATTCGCTCACAATATAGATAAAATTTGTGATATAGTTGATATTACTGACAGAATTATTTGGATTTTGCTATTTTATTTCAATAAAAGTTAAAAGAGACAAAATAAAACATAGTCAAAGAATGAAAATTTGAAGTTTTTCCCCTTATATTATTATCACCCGACACACGCTGTTATACATACACTTCATTTGCAAGTGGGTGCAAACGATGTAAAAGTAACTAACTCCCAATGGTGAAGGTACCAAATTTCGTAAGGCGACAGTTGATCGTAACTGGGGCTCCGATTATGAGATTTCCATATCTGGCCAATCTCATTTCTCAGGAGTAATTTCGAAGTTGAATGAAAATATCTAATTTCACATTATTA
>WSZQ02080070.1:7078-17703 GCA_019419845.2 Weissflogia rhopalogaster
AAAATCACAAACTTTCCCATCATCAGCAACAGTAATTAGTTGGTTTAGCACTTGATTAGTTAGCATATTTATGGAATGTATTATCGTTCGACTAGTTATTGTAAACTACATATCTAATATTTATCCTCCTTGCATTACGCGGTCATGAAAAACACGGTTTTTGTTTGTCGTGGTGAAATGATTTAAGACCATATATGAGGTACTTGCTTTGTTTCTTGCGTTTTTTTCTTTTCGCATGCACGCCAATTTCTGCCTTTCTTATTACTTGTATTTTGTATATTTATTTGATTACTATTGTAAATAAATTCCTTAATTATGGAGAATTTCATCCGAACGAAAAAATGAAGCTGGATGATTGTAATACAGTCAGCAAGTAAGTTTACTGATATTGGAAAATATTGGAGAAAATAAGAAAAATAATGGTCAGTTAAAGTTTGATGCATTTATCGCCAGAAACTTAATTTTAAACGAAATTCATTTGTTTTACTTTTATCCCGATATTATTTGAAACATAATCTAGCAAATATTTAGTGAAAATTAAAATATAACTATATATAAAAGGTATAGCTATAATATAAAAAATGCGGATTCATTATAATTATTCTAATTGGTTTGAAGAATTCCTTAGTGCGGTTTTCCTTAGCGCGGTTAACCTCGCGGCCTTATTAAATGCGTTTACTATATTTTCAGATTAATTATTTCGCCTTTCGCGCTTATTTTATAATATATCGAAAGATATATACTAGCATGAGAAGGAAAAAAATAATTGTAAAGTAATTATTGCTTCAAACCAGGTTTAGGAGCTCGTTATGAAATGTAAAATGTACAATAGTGTAGGGATGTCAACTTTCCACGAAGTATCGATAATTTCTGGTATCGATACTTTTGAAACTTCTTTAAGATTTCTATCTATTCTATCTATTGTAAATATATTATTGTAGTGTATTTTATTTAACTTTGGTGATTTTACATTTTCCTGCGGGGGAAGATTCCTATATTTGCTTTAAATATACCTTATTTCATAAACATTTTTCGAGGATTTTGATTTTAGTCTAAAATTATTCACAAAAATATTCTCTTTCAGAAGATATCACACACTCCATTGTTTGTTTGGGGTCGCGGTTTTTTCCGAAATTAGCTATTGTGTGGCGTCGCGTATTATCTCATTCGTTAGGCAAGGATAGGCATAGAAGCACGAAGCCGAAACCGGGTATATGCCGGGCGCTTATTATTACTTATATCAATTGTCAATGTAAATTTATTTCGGGGTAGGTCAAATACGAGTACATTATCGGAGGGATGTCAAAAAATTATCGATATCGATACCCAAGTATCGTAGAAAAGTATCGATACTTATTGGCGTCGAAAATACACATTGGTGCTATATGTTAAGGTATTTTCCAATTATTTTTTACTCGTTACAGTAATCTTCCAGTATTTATTGACCCAATGTTTCTGATGACATGGGAGCAACATGTTGTGAATGAATCATATCGCGGAATTCCTAAGTAATAAGATTAATAATTATAAAATTACTGATTGAGTAAATTAAGGAATCGACTTCGAAATAACGAAACTTGAAATTTATCAAGTTATATAAAAGCGGAAAGTATAAGGAATATGACTTTCCTCAAAAATAATATTTTTGTGAATTAGGCTTAATTCATATCTTAATTTCAAAATGTTTCAATCATAATTCAAAAGCACCGAAAATTAACGTATCGAAAAGAGTCGATAAGTATCGACATGTGGTATCGATACTTATCGATATCGATAATTTTCTGACATCCTTACGATAGTGTACTCGTATTTGATCTACCCCGAAATAAATTTACATTGAAAATTGATATAAGTAATAATAAGCGCCCGGCATATACCCGGTTTCAGCTTCGTGCTTCTATGCCTATCCTTGCCTAACGAATGAGATAATACGCGACGCCACACAATAGCCAATTTCGGGAAAAACCGCGACCCCAAACAAACAATGGAGTGTGTGATATCTTCTGAAAGAGTATATTTTTGTTAATAATTTGAGACTAAAATCAAAATCCTCGAAAAATGTTTATGAAATAAGGTATGTTTAAAGCAAATATAGGAGTCTTCCCCCGCAGGAAAAGGTAAAATCACCAAAGTTCAATAAAATACACTACAATAATATATTTACAATAGACAGAAATCAGAAAATCTTAAAGAAGTGCTTAAAATTCGAATTATTGATTTATGTCGCGGATTTTACCCGAAATTAGCCATTGGGTGCTGTCTGTGTGACAGCCGTCTGATACTAATGAATACCACAAATTTAGTCTTCGTAATGTTTCGTAGCATATTTAGGATGACATAAAAATGTCAATAACTAAAAATGGCAAATTATTACATTAATTTATAGAATACACTATTTTAGACAAATAAGTTCAAATCAGAACAAATTGGTAGAAATGAGAAAATACAAATAATAGGCGCTATAAAGTTAGCGCCTACTGGTAATTTATAGAACATTTCCAATTTTCGCAGGTTTTGTATGATCCCATTTTGATTGATTTCAGTCAATATATAGTTAAAATAATTAAAACTACTAACTTTAATACCCGGTTTGTATTATGCCAGTTTAATGACTTCATACAATGTGCAAATATTCCTATGCTATTGGAAGTTACCTAATTTAACTTCAGTACGAAATCCAATATTTCATTAAAAATATAAATTAACAACTGATGTGAACCAAGCATAACAAAAATAATTATATCATAGTGTTTCCAATATACTATACCACCACGTAAGAAATTTGTCAAGTTTTAACATGATCTATTCAGATGTTATTTTGTTAAAACATGCGCGGAGCTAGTGCTTCGAAAATTTAGTGCATGGAAATACTGAAGACACCTATCATAGGCGATTGCATAATTTTAATGTTTTCCTGCGTCAAAAGTTTACATTTACGTTTTTATGCGAATTTTCTCATCCAAACTGATTTTATTAGTTGATTTTTCGCATTTTTCTTCGATGTATCTTAAGAATGTCCATGTCCAGTATACACTCTTTATCCCCGACAAACCACGCAATTCTACTATGGGGGAATTGCCAAATTAGTGTTTTATCCGTGTATATTTCGCTGAAATTGTTGGTTGCATATACTGGATGCATCGCGTTCTGCGATACATTTTATGGGTTCTATGAAAACCTGCGTGTCAGCCAGAGAAAATATAAGATAGAGAAGCACATGTTATATTAGTGACCTTGAAACAAAATTGTTTAGTTCAACCCAATTTGTTAGATGGCACTAGTAAGTAATCGGCTATATTCGTTGTTTCCAACCAACCACGTGTTTTGAAATGTTAATAAACAGGTTCGTTTCATTCATTGCTCTGAATGACATAACCTTTTTGCTTTTGCTATATTGTCAATACTTGATTTAAAAAGACCATGGATAATGCATATGTATAGTAACACAAATGCTGCAGTAAAATTTGCAACAGATTTTAGTTCAACCCAAGCCGCAAATTCCGAACGGCACCACTTTTTGCTATTTAATTTCATTCATTTTAAATTGATTTTTAATTTAAAGACAATTTTTGGAGTACACTGTTTTATTTTATAACATATTACATATTATTATCACCAAAAGTACATCTTTTCGCCCATGCTGGAACGTTCCTTCGACAAAGAATATCAAAATCCTTTGAAAATATGCTGCTTACCATACATATTGTTTTTGAGTGGGCGTCCAGCTTAAAAGTTTCAGTCGCTTGGAAGAATGAAATGATATGTAGCCTTAGGTGCAGGAACATTTCGAGAAAGAAGCGGATCGACTCAATCAGCATGTAGCACGTAGACTTTCTTTATGAATAAAGTCAATTTTAAATCATTATTGACAATATATCAAAAGTAAAAAGGTTATATCATTACCAGAAATAAATGAAACACAAGTGTTTATTAACATTTCAAAACCCATCGCTGCTCGGAAACACCGATTATTTACTAGCGCCATCTAACAAATTGGGTTGAACTAAACAAATTTGTTTCCAGGTTACTCATATAACATTTGCTTCTCTATCTCATATTTTCTCTGAAAAATACTCTATCATTAAAGAACGACTACATGCTACATGCAGAATGAATCGATCAGCTTCTTTCCCGTAATGTAAGTCTGCACATATTTTCATTCTTCAAAGCGACTAAAACCTCCAAGTTGGTCATACCCTTAAAAACAATTTCGCGGTATGCAGAATATTTTCAAAAGATTTTAATACCCTTCGTCGAAGGAATGTTCAGGACGACCCAGAAGATTTACATTTGATGATAATAATATGTAACATAGTTTAAAATAAATCTGTATTTGAAAAATTGTCAATTTAAAAACAGTGTTTAAATTTAATGAAATCAAATAGCAATAGGTGGCGCCACTATGTATTTGCGCCTTGGTTTGAACAAATCGGTTGCAAATTTTACTGCAGCACTTGCTTTATTCTGTTTTATCTATGATGTCTTGGAAATATGAACACTGCACTGAACCAACGTTTAACCGTACTCATATCAATGGATCATTACCTCGTTCGTTAGGTTACAAATCCGAAATTTAAATGGATACACAAATCGCGTAGTGAAATGCTTTCATATGCCTTCAAAACATTCTTATGACAGTCGCATCCTATCTGCATTGAACTCGAGACAGGGTTCGGCGATTTGTTGCCAGCTCCCAGTGGAATCAGGTCTTAATTGTTGCTTGTTGATAAAACATGATGAATGATTTGTATGTAAAAAAATCAACCACAAATTCTTTCGGTAAATGCCAACCGCAAATATATTTACTAATTCCATCGGCGAAGTTATTGCTGTACACTTGTAAATATTTTTAAACAAATGAATAGCCAGAGAGATATTCTTGTTATTAAGTTTAAATTTATACTTTGCAGAAGATATGATTTTACATAACTATGCAACTTACCTATTTTGAATATTATTCTTCTCCATTGTTTCAATTATACAAAGCATCCATTTGAAAAGAAATACCTGCCTATATAGTTGAACAATTCTAACAACAGAATCAATTTTTGTGAGGAAACTGCGATCATATAGAAGCATGTAACGAGTATGTGCAACGGCGTGCATACCACGAGCGCATAATGACGGATAATGAATATTCTGCAGCGCCGGGTTGGCACATCAGTGGCATTGAAAAGAGTTTTAATGAACTTTTCTCCGACGCACACGAATATTAATTACGCGCACAATGGGCATGCGGCGCGATGCGATGATGCATCGACCCGGCCGCGCTGGACACGCCGGCCAGCCGCACGACCGTTCCAGCCAACCAGCCAGCCATCCTTTTCGTCGCCCATCCAAAGAGACCCATCGCATCCGAAAAGACGAAACACGTCAAGGAGCAGCGAATCACAAGTAAATGCAGCAGCAGAAGGCGAGGCAGACGAAAGAAACCTCGCGGCACCGATAATGTGTGTGCATCATCGATTCACGCTGTGAAAATGACCTCAAGAGTAATTAGAATCGACGATGATGACGCCATTGCACCGCCAAACGCCCGAAATGGCATCAGTCCATCATCACTCGAAAAGCGATTCCTATTCGATTTGTAAGCCGATTCAATTCCGTCCATATGTGAGGCTCATTATCATCCGGCAACTGGTTGCAATCAGGGCTGGTTGAAACAATGCGAAATATTCTATTCTATCGCATTGCTCGACCAAAGGCACCACACTGTGCCGAATCGAAATGAAAGGCATCCGTATCTATTCCTAATGTGATGATTGAGATTTTCGTTTTTTTGGCGCGGCGTCTAGTGGTGGCGTTTTTGTGACGTTAACGAATCGATGTCGGTATAATTAATGACACGAATGCATTAGCTGGCTGAGGCGACGGCGGCGGAAGCGCGCGGGAGGCGCTTAAGATGTCGTTATGGCGCGCGTGTCATTTTTCTAGATGGCGTTTTAGCCGTGTCCCCACACAGTATGCCATCAAGAATGAGTGCCCTAAAGTAATCTGCCCCGCCAAAGGATCTAAACATCCGGAAGCGAACATCGATAGCAACCGCTTGCAATTCTTCGGAAAACATTCCACGACAAATTAAACAATAAGGTGATAAATGATATCCAGCAAATTAAGCGTTAACTAGTGAGACAGTTCGTTTTTTTTGTGAAATTTCATCTCATTTTGTATTTAGTTTCCTCTTTCTTTCTCGTTTCCGGCTAGATTTCTTTAAATTAAAATAGGACCGGTCCTGTCAGGTGGCTTAGTGGGGTGTTCAATGATCTCTGTCCGCAAGGAAGAAGATGAGCATACTCTATTTCATAACCGATGGAATCCAGAAAACGTAGAAAATCCTACAATATAAAGGTCTTACATAGTCTCAGTTATACGCTATTTATCCTGAACATTACAGATCCGCAATTCAAAAAATGGAAACAGAATTACTGAAGATACTTAGTCAGATGACAAGGAGATAAAGATAGCCCTCAAAAATCTAGTTAATTACTTTGACAAGAAAGCTCGAAGTAAATCTTGAAAAAATGGAGATACTAAAATTCAGAAAAGTGGATAGACTAGCGAAGAATGACTCATTCGAACACAGAAATGAAAAAGTTAAAATGGCGAGGAACCACACATACATCAGCCTCACACTCCAAACAACTCTAATCTCCATCGTTCCCAATCAAAGAAGAAGAGGCGGTGAGAATAATAAAAAACCAAAAAAATCTTAACAGTGCTAAAGCAGTATATGTCCAAAAAATTAATCATATTGCATCGTATGCAGTGACAGAAATTGCGCCGGCTGAAGGACATTCGTGTAGGTCCAGATAAAGCGTATTTTATAAAACGTATCCTAGGGGTGCATACGTCAACCTCAAATACCTTCTGCTACAACCTGATACACTGGCAAACCCAAATCATTGACTTGACACAGGAAATGGAACTTCGCAAAATGTAATATGACTTTGTGGCAAAATACTACAAAGGCGTAACATTATAGAGAAAAGCCAACCAGTCCAACATAACTAGGTTATGTCTCATGACCGCAAACTATTTCTAGAACATTATATGTACAAACATAACCTTCCACCACGTTGAAACTACCTGTATATTCAAATTCTGTAGACAGCAATATGCGGACCACGTAACAAAATAACTTAACTTTGTGTGTAAATAAATATATTATTATTATTTCCATAATTATCCTGGTGAAATTACTAATTTAACTCACTAAATTGAAAGAAGAATTTAATATAATCATAACCGTCCAGTAGAACAAGTTGGGCCCGCAATAGAAAGGATACTTCCAGATTAATGACTAGGTTAAATTAGGTACTTACGTTAGAATTGTTTTACTAGAAAGAGGTATGTCTGAAGTAAATATATATGTACGAGGATTGCCAAACTACGTCCTAAATCAGACGTCCTAATCAGTTCAGAATCCAATTTGTTTTGCGTAGCAATGAACTTGGCTCGATAATCCAGAGGAGGAACAAGCTACGAATCGTAGTTTGAATACACACTAGGCAAGAGCAGAACATACTGCTGAATCCTCATGGAAGAGCAACTCATAATGAAAGAACGCAATTTGCGTTGCGATTAGAAGAATCTTAGCAGTAACCTACAACTACCAAGCATTAGATCCCCGTCATTAAGATGTAGCAAAATAGACTGCTCAACTAGCATGCAACGCGGATGCGGCCAGGTCATGGGATATGCGAACATGCATCAAACTTATGTGTACATGGCCTGACGGGACATCCAGGTACTTTGCGTTTACAGTAATAGATAATGCTCAGCATTTCTTGGCTGCCCTGCATTGAGCTTAGGACCGCATGCCATCCGTGAGAAATGTCTACACCAGATAAACCGATCAGTTTACCCACTACAGGCTTCTAGCTTTTAAGCAAAGCCTTTACTAACCTATGTGTTCTAAAGAAGATAATGCACCGTGTGAAAGGTTACTAAGAGGTAGGCCCCTGAAGAAAAGTACACTGATTGTTGCACAGTAGAGGGGTTGACGTACCACTCAGTAGCCATGTTTCGCAAAGAATTATGCTATCCATAATCTTCTCTATAATTGTGATTGCTTTTTAGGACGGATTTCCATGCTTCCATGGTCTATGTTAAACTTGCTTAACCAAGATTTGTGAATCAAGATTATAATCAAAGTGTAGTTTTTTACATAATTCTTGACGTAGAAGTGTATATGACATTGGCAATATTTGAGTCTTTATTGACACTTAATGGTCATGGCATCAAGGCCATATAGACCAAAGAGTTTGACAAAGACAGAACATAGAACCGTAAAATCAGAGATTAATTTGTGAGATCATTCTCCTCAACAATATTTGAATCTTATAGGACCTAATAGCACAATTGCATAGTGGGTATGTTCACTACTGATTGTGACCGCATAACCTCTACTCCACAATAACATCTGGGCTTTTCATTACAAAAGGCTAGACCAATATATTTATCAACTAGAAAAACATACACCAAATGGTTGTCAGTTGCGACCCCTTCAAGGATTTTGCCTAATTGTAAGTATCTTTTCATGTTCATAATCGAAGCGCTACATGACAAAAAGGCCGACTCTATATACCACAAATGAATCAATTCAATGCTACAGCATCGGTTTGTGGTAACTGGCGATTTTATTACCCAAAGGAAGCATTTGTATCGCTGCATACAAACAACATCCTTGGATCGTGCTCGGACTATAACAAGGAATGAATTAAACTCAATAATTATGCGATTATGATTCCTAGCTTGTTTAGATTGGCCGGTCAGGAACTTTGTGAAAACCGTCACTGGCGCAAACTGATCCCTAGATGGCATCAGGAGCGGAAGCAAGGCAGGAACTGGCATTTATGGTAGACGTTGGACGGGGAAAGTTGCTCAGATTTCAATACATCGCTATTAGCCTATAGTAGTGTTCCTGGGCTGATAAACTGAGAAAAAGAATAACAAGACGTGAACATAAAGGTCCTGAGCCAGCATGCGAGATTTCTATGAATGGCAACACTATTGCATGTGATCAAAGCAGGAGGAATGTGAGGGGGCAGCTCGCACTGTGCGGCAGATCTTTGATGTTAGAGATGCAATAGAAGTGGTAAGACAGCTTACCATCTACTTATGGAATGATATATCTTCAAGGAGCGGTGAGAGCATTCATAACAAGAGAAACACTGCAAATAGAAATCATAAGCCGAGTTCAGTGTTGCTTGTCCGATCAAATTTGTATTTGATGCCAATTTGAAGTCCAATTCAATACTAGACGTTAAAGAGAAAATGATTGTGTACCTGCATCTGGGATCTCTGTTTACTGGACATTAGGAAGATACCCGTTCAAATCAGGTCGAGGTTACTACCATTTTCTCATTTTCATCATCTTCCAGGATCTATAGCGATTTATGCCTTTTGGTTCCCTCCTTCCAGGTTTCAGGATTTGTACAGTCTTCCTCTGTAAGTTGTCGTTCGGATATATGTTTCTGTATTTCTTGTAGGCATGAACGTTCCTCTTCTTCTGTTTTTCCTAGTGTCCAGTTCTGTATTTGCTTCAGAAGTCTTTCTTCGCCCATCCTCTGTGCGTGCCCGTAATATTATTCTGGCGGCCTTCTTTCGACCTCGATGACTATGTCGGTGACCACTCCCACCATTATTCATATCATTTTGTTTGGTACTCGTTATCATCTCGATTTACGGGGCTGATCTTCACGAGAACTCCATTTCGAGCGTTCTAAGCTTGTCTTCGGATTTTCTTGTGATTTGCCAAGCTTCACTTCCGTATAGCAAAATGCTCTGTAATATGGTATTAAAGAGTCGCTGCTTGTTACTTTTACTTATGTACTGCAACCAAAAGACAGAATTTAGGCAACCAATGACCTCTTTTTCCCTTAACAATCCTGTTTTCAATGTCGGGTAGTGTTCGTCCACTCTTCGTAATACTTACACCAAGATATGTGTACACCTCATCGATTTTGACATCATTCTCTATTACTAGTTGTGGTGTATTGCCTTTGCCCACATATAGATATTAAGTCTTCCGGTAATTAACTGTTAAGCCCAAATTTTTATATTTAAACAATTTCCTTTCTATGATTTCTAGGACTTTTTTCTTGTGCAAGTATTTATTACCTGGCCGTCTGCCAAGTGTATGTAGAGTGTGTTTTCGTCAGTTAATTCCCCGATATTCTCATCTCCACTTTTCCAGGGCTTTGTTTATGTATCAATTATTTGTAATTTGTAACTGGGAAACTCTTAAAAATACAATGAGTTAAGATGAAATCACAGTTAAAAGTGGAAGATAAAAGAATATCTTGAAGGTTCGAAGGCGTGATATTCGGCAGGTTTCTGTGCAGTTGAGAAACACATTTTGGAAGAGAGGTATAGAAATGTAGTTGAAGAAACGCAAATGCTAAAACTACAGCCAAAGTGTGGCGGGAATCGCCACATAGCTATATTTTATTAATTTTATTTGAATACATTTCTATTAGTTTTCGTCGATTATTTTTTTCCTTTATATGAATAAGGCATATCTTTATCATCAATAAAATGCCCCTCACCAACGCCAAAAGGATGATCAAAATAGATAGGGAGGCGCTAATGACAGCCAAAAGAGGAGAATACCAATCCAAACT
>WSZQ02080102.1:5924-17694 GCA_019419845.2 Weissflogia rhopalogaster
AAGCTGAAGATTGGCAAACAACTTATTTGTTGTCTTTTTATGTTATTCCAGCACCGCAGAAGAATGGTTTCATTTTTAAGCGATTGTTTAGATTTTGTTTCGCTCATCAATTATGAATTGTGAAAGTCAAACAGCTGTGATAAAGAATAAAGAAAACTTTCCTCGTTGGCATTTGATAGTTGGTTTTTAAAATAGGATTTTAGAGCTTAGAATTCACAGTCCTTCCTTGAGCACTAAACGATATATATTTTAGCCAATCATGAATTTTAAGAATATATCAGCCCAGCGGCGCACCCCAAAAACAGCTTAACCGTCGCGCGCAGGGCTACCAACATATATTTTGGTTTAAATGTAATGGCGCTGCAAGCGCTGTCAAAATACAAATAAAATGCAGTACAACATTCAAATAGGCAGGCGGGATTCAAATTCGTGTGATTCTGGGGAAATTGGCAATTTAAATCAGTATTTTTTTGGATTTAACTCTAACAGAATTAATCAAAATATTTTGTATAATAATTTATAGAATCAAGGGCTTTCTCATCCATTAAATTTAAATTTTGTGCTAGCTTCTGCTATTCCTCTAATTTTCGAATTGCTCTTTGAATTTTCAAGTAAATCATCTTTTAAAATTTAATGTCATGTTATTATTTGAATGTTCATTCATACTTTTGCCGTTCTGCTGTCAGTAATGTCATCAGTTTAAGTTGTGGCAAAGCGCACACGCACGACCAACCGACGGCAGCCGAGAATAACCGACGTACCATGGCGTGAGGTTAAGAGAGCGTGGCACCAAGAAACATAACCTAGAAAACAGCCAGCCAGTGGACAGTCTCTTGTTGCGAGTTTTTTGTGAGAGTTTTAAGACTGTTTTTACTTCACACGAGTGTCAATACGGGTCATAAATTGTATATGTTAACTACAAACGTTATCAAAATTGGAAAAACTCGCAACAAGAGACTGTCCACTGGCTGGCTGTTTTCTAGGTTATGTTTCGTGGTGCCACGCTCTTCGTTTTTACCCTCACGCCACGGTACGTCGGGTATTCTCGGCTGCCACAAAGTTGATACATACCTGCTTCTTTTATGTGGAGTTAATTCTGGTTCAGAGGACCTTGTTCCCAAGATCCATAAATCAGCAAGAAGATCATTCAAATATATAGGCAACCAACTCAACACTATTTTTTGTCATTGGAAATAAAAGACTTTCCAAAATTATCACCTAAAACTATCACAGCTTAATTTAACCTAACATCAAGAAAAACTACCAAGGAAAAATATGCTAAAACCACGCAGTGATTTAATTTTATCTCTTTTGTGTCATTTACCGGAGTGCATCTTTCCTTCCTTTCAAGTTTTCAACCTCAGTGCATGCACCACCCACAACGTGGCTGTGATTTGGATATTAACGACACGCCGCCGCTGCCTTGCATTGTCCTACTTCCTTTGGGCTAAACTAGGCTACAACAACGTTTTGGCGACCATCCTCCCATGTAATTTAAGACCGAAAGTACTAAAAGTTGCGGCAAACTCTTAAATTTCGCCAACTTTTACCACTCGGTAATCCACCCAGAGCATTCCTCTCGAAAAAAACTCTTCCTGTTGAGGTCTTCTTTCCCCAACAACCACTTGCCAAAATGCAGCCCGAAAAGTAGTTCCAAACGACTCCGTGTCCGAGTCGTCGAGTCCGGAAAGTGTTTAGTTGACGATGAGAGAGCCTATTTAAGCTGCTTTGAGTGAAAGTGTTCGAGTTGCTTAAGTAACTTAACTCCACGAGAGGAAAATCCCGGAAAATATTAATTGTGTTTTGCCAACGCTAACGCCATCGAAAACGACAAGGGGTCAGATGACATAACAACTGTTTATGAGGGGACCACATAACAAGTTGAGGGAATAGATCAATTGATGGGACATCATAGCGCAAACTCATTGCGTCAAAATGCCGGAAAGTTTTTTGTGTGTACGCGCCGGAAGCCGTAAAAGGAGGGCTGTGATGGTTAAAGTTCGGTTTTATAGAAACCGAATCGTGCAACTGAAAAAAAGATAAAAAAAAATAGCGATTTCTGTTTACACTAGCGTGGATTTTCGGAAGAGTGTTGAAATCGCGGTTGGGTAGGAGGGAGAGACGAGGAATGAGAAGATGCTTTGCTATTTCTGATAAACAACGCACTTTATCTGATTGCGGCGACGCGACGGGCTTGAATATGGGAGATTCCTGCTGACCACACATATTAATTCCGCATCTAAAGGAGCTTTCGTAAAGACATTCCAATAGGGAATTGTTGTTCGCTTTCAACGAGCTTGCAATACTATAGAAAAGTGACCTAGAGAAACTGGAATTCTATGGTTTTCTATACAAGTTTTTAGGTCTCCTTTAATCTAAGTTAACCTAGTCTCATAATAAGTTTATTCGCATTTTCGAAACTTAAAAAGTTCTTTAACAATTTATATAAAAGGAATATATTAAATGGATTTTCTTTAAGAAATGTATGAAGGAGGCGAGACGGCATCAGATAATGAAATAAAAGATGTAAATATTTATATCCTTCTTGTGGCATTTTGTCTTCAACAATTCACAAAAATCAAATATGCTCATTTCGCGTGATACTGCATTAAAATACCAAATATGCGAATTTATATACTATATAAAAACTAATGCATTCATTTCGCCTCCCGGCATAATCATATGTGCTTTTTCTTATCAGCAGTTCATAAAAACACCTATAAGCATTCCGCCTATCAACATCATCCGATAAAGGAATACAAAATAAGGGCTTAGAAAAATCATTTCGCCTCTAGGCATTTTTCAATCTAAAAAAAAACATTGTATTTGGTCCGCACACCTGGCCATCGACCTAACTTCCTTCAGCCTGGATACATGTTTATTTATTTATTTTTATATACATGGTAATGTGATGTTGTTATTGTTGTGATTTTTGTGAATGTTGTATAGATGTGGTCCTTGTTGATTGTTGTGTGCGTCGTGGTGTGGTTTTTGCTTGTTATGATTGTAGTGGGATGCGCGTACTGCGATTGATATGTTCTCGGTATTTGAATTTAATTATTGTGATTTTTGTAGTGTTAATTTGAATGTGTGAATAATTTTGTGTGAATAAATATAATAAATTAATTCACACTTGTGGGTGCCCACCTCAGGGACTCGAACCCCGTCCACCTGCACGGTAGACCGAAGCACTACCAACTGTGCTTCCCAGCCCACCTGGGCTTCAATCTATTTTCACGAAAAAAAATTGTCTCCAACATCATATTTTAAAAGTCAATAAATTTCAATCGCCTCTTAAAAATAACTTTTCTACAAACTAGCAAACAAATATTATTAAAAACGTGTAAACTTTGTTCAGGCAACCAGAAATTGGAAATGATTTACCAGTGTTTTAAACTTTTCCCCTGTGTCTCTCGAAAATGTGTTTCATTTAAATGAAAATGCGAAATCAAAAAGTTACGATTTATTGCCGCACATCACCGATTTATTTGTTTGAGAAGTTGGTACAAATGTGACAAAAATCTAGAACAAGACTTTCTTGCCAATTTCAATTCGACGGGAAATATCATCACGGAGAACAACAGGGGACAACAAGCTATCACACAGACAAGCCATTCGACAGGGCAGTGAAACAGTTCTCAACAAAATGAAAAGTTTTGAGGTTCGAATATTTGTTAGAGAAATTTCTCCTGATATCGGATTTTATAATAAAACTAAACGTACATAACCTGGAAGGATGTTTTAACAACTATTTCGCTTTTTTTAATTTATCGGATTAAAAAATCGAAATAGTATCAATCATATGTTATGGTATTAAAGAATAGTTGTATTTATTTAAAGGTGCTGTATTTTTAATAAAAAAACAAAACTAACTTCCCAATTCCTTCTATTTCCTTATAGAAACAACGAAAACAAATAACTAATTATCTCTGGATTATCGATACATTTTCAAACACACATTATTCTATTATTCCACCTCAATAGAACCTAAAAATGAATCTAATTTGATGGCATAAAGTATCTAGATGGCCATACCGAAATATATAAAGCATCTCTTAGTATTCACTCTCCTGTGACACGGGCAAAGGGAACACAGGATAATTGGCAAGTTATAGTGTTGAAGCACGCCGCACTGCGTTAGCTGCGTTATCTTCGTCGTCTAGCTGCCTGCGTCGCAAACTTTCCGCCAGCTTTCTCTCCCCGAGTGAATCAAATTAACCACGAGTTGCGATTAATTGCTCGGGAAGTTGAGGGTGGTAGGTATGGGCGTATCCAAGGCGCAACTACCACCGCATCGCATTGTGCCTACTTGTTTGTTTGTCGAGTGCCTTGTTTGTTGTTTGTTGTGCTTCTGCATATGCCTCTTTAGCAGATCGATACACATGTATCGTAGAAGTACGTGGAAGGACGGATTTCATTTGCGAAACATTGCCAACAAGGTATATAGTTTTTAAGTCCTTGCTGGGGAAACGTTTAACATTTTTCCGCTCCAAGCAAACGACTACAGAGAAGAGAGAAAGAGAGGAAGTGAGAAAATGCGTGCGTTTTTACGTACGTTTATTCGCGCGGCGTTGTTGCAATAACCGGCGTAAATATACAAAACAAACGCAAAGTGCTTCACGAAGGAATTCGCATTCTGCGAGCGTCGTTGCGACTTTTACAGCTCCGCCGATTTATTATGTCATCCTATATATTGCGAGTGTTGTATGTCGGTACATTCTTACGGAAATTTTCGGGTGATGTTATAATCATTTTTCGTCTCTTCTTTTTTCTCTGCTGACCATGCGAAAATCCACAGCTTTTATGTGATAGAAATCACGGTTTTATTGTCCTATTTGAATTTAGATCAAAATCTTTTAGAAATATATTATAATATAATGTATATTAAAAATTCAAAAAGTCAATCCTGGACTACGGCATAGCAAGCCGTCATCACCTACAACATCATCATCTACAATAGTCAACGATCCAGCATCTTCATCTCACTCTCGACGACGACACCAGCGCCAAGGCACCACGAACCACCATGCACTCGAGAGTCCTCCTCACAGTTCACCACGTCATCTTCGGCAACGAGCCAAATGATGCACCTGGTCCGCGCCATGCAGGTCTTCGACGATCTGCCCCATCGACCAGCGCCGTGATGACTGCCAAGACGAAGCAACCCTTATCGAGAACGAAGTGAAGACAACGAACCCATACAACGAAACCTCGTCAGTACCAAAATTCAGTCAATCTTTGACTCCGGCCATGGTAGCCGTCATCTCCGGCGACACCATCTTCTGCAGCCAGCTGTCTTCACCTGGAGGCGATCTCCATCAATGATTCCACATGCAGTCAGTCATCAGTCAGTCTTCACTCAGTCAGTCTGAGACAGTTCGACACCGAAGTTCACCAACAGCGAGCCCGAGACCAGCTGCTGCCACCAGAGAGTCCGCCGTCACCGAGAGTCCTCACCGTGTCCCTCACCGGCCGTCTCCACCGACTACTCTGACGCCAGCAGCCGCCACCAACGATTTCGCCACCGGCCTTCGTGATCTGCGATTCCGACATCATCCACTACCTACCCCGACGACCAGAGCCAGCCAATCATCTCCGCCTGCTGCCTCCCAGAAACTCAACGCTAATCTCCTTCATTTCTATATCTTTTGTTACATATATTGTAGTACAAATTTATCCCACAAAAGTTTTCAAAGTGAAAGATTCGTTGAAATGATTTCAACGTTAATTATTTCCAACGAATTTGGATGAATGGTGAACTTTTTTTATAAGAGTATATTTTAACTGCTTCACTAACAAGTAATTTGAAAGTTTCGCAATTTCTGTCAGCTCATATCCGTCCGAACTTAATGGTTCTTTTGTCAAAAAAATTAAAATCCTCCTACCATCGGCACGTTTAGCCTGCTAATGACTTGAAATATTAAACGTGATTTGAAAGACGTTTAAGTTTGAAAGGACGTTTTAATGTATAGCGTCTTAATGAATATTCATAGAGTGAATTGCGTTAAGATAAAAATAGTGAGGAACAATTATGCTTGTTGTTCAAAGAAGCGAATCTGTTAAAATTTCTAAATAAAAATCCTAAAAAATTATAGATATTTTTAGGTAACAGCACCGTCCCTCAAACTATAAACCCATAAAAAATGCAAACGACTAACCATACTCTTGCATTCCTTCCTCAGAGGGGACAAACTATTCAAATCCTAGCAAAACAAGATAAAAGTTAAAAAGAATCAACGGTGCTAAAAACTAAGACAGGCATTGTTTTCCTCGTCCTTGTTCTCGTCCTCCTCCTCGTCGTAGACGCCGCCGCCGACGTCAGCGTCGTTGGCGTGAAAGGCAGTTAAGGATGATTTCTTTTTTTCAAACGCCCTCAAACCCAGCCTCTCAGCCCCTTCATTCGACTACATTAGTTTTTGTCTCCCAGCAGCAAGCTCCATTTATTATTGCTCCAACAAAAGCTATTTATCATTACCGATTGATTGCGCCAGCGAATTGCGAAAATCGCCAGCAATATCCGCACTTCCACTCGTTTTCATTCTTTGTAAAACATGCGCAAAATATAAGCAATGCACGTTAAATTTTCGGCGTTTTACGATAGTTTAATTCGCTGCACCAGCAGAATGTTTGCGAATAAAACTACAATTGCACTGGCGCCATTCGCCCGGCATGCAAGGAGCAATTATTGCAATTGTGGCTGGCCGTCGCACCAGCCGCACGAGAATGAAGCTCGTAAATTCCCAATAAGTGCGCTGGGGATTAAACGGACCGGCTGGTTTTGCAAAAGTGAGTTAATAAAACCCAGAGCGAACGGTCGAAATTATAAATCGACGAATTTACACCGACCACATCATAGAGATGGGTCGGGAAAATCGAAAAATCTCCCCAAACATACAACCACGGAAATTGAATTGATTTTATTTGCCAATTTGTGCTCAATTTATGAGGGTATAATAAATCTATTATGATAGTTTTCATTCATGTCGATATAGATTAAATTAGGTTAAACCTGTTTATTAATATTTCTATTAAAATATTGTCTAAATATGTCGATTTTGAAACATTTTAGTGTCAAATTTGTTTAAAATTACTGTTACATGATTATTTTCGAAAATCTACGTTTTTGAAAACGTTTTCTTTTGACAAAATATAATTTCTATTTTCAATAGGTTAGGATGCAAGAGGATGTAGGTTATACTATAATGAGGTCACATTATAGTGTAAATAATGGTGTGAGGTGTGAAAGGAGCAACAGAGCGCGGCAATTTTCTTCAGAGCGTTACTCACCAGTAGGGATGTCAACCTTTCACGAAGTATCGATACTTTTGAAACATCGATACTTTCGATACCTAAATATCAAAGAAAAGTATCGATTCTTATTGGTATCGAAAATATACATTGGCGCCATTAGCTAATGTATTTTCAAATTATTTTTTACTAGTTAAAATAATCTTGCAGTATATAATCGACCCCACTTTACTGATGTTACTACATTTTGAGAATGAAAAATATCGCGGTAATTTCTAGGTAATAAAATTAATACGTGTAAAATTACTGATTGAGTAAACTAAGGCTAAACTAAGTTTTTATCAAAAAGTGGCAAAATTTAAATGAATTTGAATTGTAGGGAAATATGGATACTAATTGTAAGCAACAATGCAACAAGTATTTTAAAAACAGAATCAAGAATCAGAATTTCGCTCAGAAAACGTTTACTATCGTAATTGGTGGTTGTGATTAACAGATGACCTCAGTGTGGGAGCATATCAAAAAGTATTGGAAATGACAAATTCGATACTATCGATAAGTATCGAAAATTATAGTATCGATACCGATACTTTTTTGATAATCTTACTCAACAGAAAAGAACAGCTTGGAAATGAGTTAAACTAAGCAGCATGGACGTAAAGTTCAGGATAGCGCCCTGAAGAAAGGTAGTTCCTACAGTTCCAGGGTGGGGATCCCGAAAGTGCAGTATTCAGGTGGTACTCGCGTGCCAAACGCGTGCAACACGATCTGCACAGTACTGCATAAGGGCCACTTGTTCCGGTCGCACTTGTGCTAGTCGCATTCATTGACCGCCCAGAATTATAAAAAAACTACTCCTGAATACTTCCGTTTATCAAGACTATTTCCAAAATCCCTTTTTGTGACCATATTAAATGATGTACCCTTAAATAATGTTTTCCCCGATAAACATTCTATTTTTAATAAATCAGGCCACCAAATAGGTTATCCCAAGATATATTACGAGGAGGTTAAGTAAGAAAAAAGTAGCGTATACGTATGCCTTTGTATTAATAGAAACAGATAGTAATCGTGTGGTTAGACACAATCATCCCAAAATTGGTCGTGTTTATGGCCAATTCCAGTAGTTGGTAAGTAATGTGATGGCTTTATAAATATTAAAAGACGTAGTTTATGCGTCTGCGAAGAAGAGGGCGGTCGGCGTGGCGATTCGCGTTCGTTTCGTTCTTGCACGGGGGCCGCGCTCTTGTGAATGACAACTTGATCGCAGTCAAAGTCGTTCCACTCGAGCGCGAGCAAGACACAACAAAGTCTTGCATAATGGCCGAGACACACACAAACACAGATAGACCGCCGGAGAACGTCTCACCTATATTACGCGTTATGTCATAATAAACGTGTTCTTTGCGCCGCCAACAAAACGCGTGCAGCCAGCCAGCGCACGCAGATGTTCGAAAATTTGCCGACAGAATTTAGCGCAATGCTCAATCATAACAAGGAAAATTGATGTTTTTCTAAATAACTCCGTTGATATTTGCTATTTTTAGATGTTTATGTAAAAAGTACATAATGTGAACTTGATACATTCCAAATTTTATGAATATTTATAGAGTAGTTTTTGAGATATTAAGTAAATAAAAGCAATGGGTTGTTGTTAGATCTCTTTTTTAAAGTAGCTCCCCTATTTTAATTATGTAAATCTGTAAAGTGTTATTTTTAAATATAGATAAATGTTAGTATTGAGAGGTTGATAAAAAGGGTAATTATGAATTTAAACACTTCCTTGCTATGTAATTCCTAAATTGTCATTGAAATGATTCATTAATTATTTATCTACGAATACCCAAAATTTTTTGCTAAGGAATTACCTTAATTTTCATTGAAAATCTGGACAGAAGTAGAAGATAGCATGAGGCATTTGAAGTCCAGCAAATTCTAATACAAAATTTGACCCAATACACTACAAAATTTTACTTAATAAAGATCATTCTTTATTAAGAAATATTCATAATTTAAATTGAAAACATATTCTCTAAAGATTTTTGTACGTACTTCCTAAAATTGTAATCAAAATAAGACCAATTTCACGTTTTTAAGCCTTCGGTAGCTAATTTGTAGTTTCTGGCAAACTTGCTTGAAAATCATGAATAACCCTGTTATCAATGAATAATTATGTATTTGAAGATATCTTTACTAAGAAATTATTTATTTTCGACGAAAGCTTTAAACTATTCACAAACCATACGACAAAGAAACGAGAATTTCCAAACTTTCGATGAAATATCATATATGTTATATGAATTTAGCTAATAATTATGAAAAGTAATGAATCTAAAGTATTTTAAAGATATGTTTATGCATTAGGAGAGTTCCTAACTTGAAAGAACAGGTGCCAAGATGAAACTATGTATTTGAAGACTTCCTTACTAAGAAATTCCTTACTTCTAATGAAAACACTGTCTATTCAAAAGCAAATCGTGAAATAAACGAGATTTTCTATGAAACACCACAGATTCTAAACGGATTTAGACAATACTAACTAAAATTAGAATCGTTAAAAAATATATCTATGAATTAGAAGACTTCTTCAGCAAAGAAATGTCTATTGTCATTGCAAACGTATGCTTTTAAATATGTATTGTTTGCTTTCAGAAATATTTTTTCTAAGAAACAGAATAAATGAATTGCCAAGAAAGGGCTATCCATTTAAAGAGTTTCTTACAAAGAAACTCCCTAATTTCCTATACAAAAACGCCCACTATTCATAGATGAAAAACACAAAAGCGAAGAATGCAAGAAGCATTAACTCACAGTTTGGTAATCGTATTTGGCAGCGTAGCAGGAACGGCTGTAAATCCGGCCGTTTTGCAGACAAACTCCTGCAGGTCGGCGGTGCACCGGCAGTGTCGCTCCAGGATGGGGCAGGCGGCCGCCGCCGCCGTCGCGTCCGTATGCTGTTGCTGGTGGAGGCGGGCGGCGTGCGGCGGCGGCTGGAACAACATCACCGCAGCTGCTAGCAGGAGCAGACGCATGCTGTACGTGTCGCGCGTCGCGATCACGTCGCGGGGCGTTCGCTCGCTCGCGGCACTCGCCTTCTCTCGACCGCGCGCGCTTGTCTACTGACTGCTGAGTCTCCTCGCGCTGCCTGCCTGCCTGCCTGCTGTGGTGGCTCACGCACGCACAAGCAGGCCCGCCTGCCTGCCACAAGTAGCAGCAGGAGAGACGAACAAGACGGGTTAGCAGCGCGCTCGCGCACAAGCTCATCGCTCTCGGCGAGCCAAACGAACGAACGAACGGACGTACGCACACCCGCTATCCCACAGCGCTTTTACGCGGGGACAGACAGACACTGGACCGGTTCGTTCGCAGAGCATTCTCCTTCGGCGTAATCAAATCGCCGGACCCAGGGCATGATATCCACAATTCGCGCAAACTGCCAATGCCATTATTGGCATTGGCGCGCGATACCCTTGCCCTGTTTTGAAGCCGACTACTACCGGTTGTTGGATGCGTCTAAACAGGCGTTTTAAACGCATAAATCCCATCCGTACTTATAAAACCACTATTTAATCGCGCTTACTCCAGGTGCGCACTACTTAAAATAACACAAATCATTTTCTAACTAATTTTAAACATGGATATTAATTTTGGTACTATTATTAACTTAAAATTAATTATATAGTCTACTAGCGACTTGACGAATTTCGTGTCGCCTAGCATCCCATATGCTAATCCCATTTCAAAATAAAATCCTATTCCTAATTCCTCGTAAACTTCATCCCTCACAATTTCAACCATTCTTCTTTTATGTTTGAGTGTGTATTGTTTATATTTAGATGGTAAGAAAAGTTGTGAGTGTTATGTGTGTGTGTGTGTTTAGGTGTATATATGCGAGAGAAATATGTGATTTGTGTGTGTGAGGATTTTGTGTATGGATATAGATTATCTGTATGTGCGGGTCTAGCAGACAACCTTTATTGGCACATTGGGGAAGTAATGTGCCCCCCTTCCATTACATACATTCATTATAATAAGTAACAAGTAAAACTTAACATACGAAATACTATTAAACAAAAATTGATTAAATAAATACCATTTCAACAAAAAATAATCAAACCCGCTAAACTTCTTTTGCACTTTCACTCCCTATCCTTAATCCGGACTCCTTCTGCCCGGTGTTTTCCTCCTTTGCTCCCTAGGTACCTTTAAACTGAAGCCTCCCCGTACTTGATGGTAGGTAGGCGTCCATTCCGCTTTGTTATCACCTTCAAAATTGCCACGCCCCCTCCATCCTCACTCAGCCACTCTTTCTATGATAGGGTGTATAAGCGTGCATTGTGCATGCGTATTTTGTGTACATGTATATTTAGTTTCTCTGCTTGTGTGTTCGTAGAGTTGCATGTTGTGTGTGCAAATGTGAGTTTGCGAATGTGTGGATGCGTGTTTATGTGTGTGTGTGTGTGTGTGTGTGTGTGTGTGTGTGTGTGTGTGTGTGTGTGTGTGTGTGTGTGTGTGTGTGTGT
>WSZQ02080157.1:0-17679 GCA_019419845.2 Weissflogia rhopalogaster
TATTATTATTATTGTTAGTATTACTTTAGATATCGATTTTCGTCGTTATCACAAGATTAACAATCAGGCTGTAGCCGGCTGTAGCCGGTGTATGAGTCCGAGATTCCATGTGAATTAATGAAAAGTGTAGATTGTTGGGAACTGTAATTAGTCCTGCCATAAACAGATAGCGCTACTGTGAAATGTCGATTTGATCGATATTGATAATATCGATATTTCCAAGATGATGACACCAATAGCAACAACATTACAAAAATCAATAACAAAAATAACTGTTTGCGCCAATCCATGACATCGCAGGACAATTCAGGACAACAAGTTTTGTTTTCCACAGCCAGCTACATTTTGTCAACGCAGCCACCTAGATTTAACATTGTAATAAGATGACATTTTGTTTTGTTTTTTATATATAAGACACATACATTCATTCATCAATTCACGATTGAGTCACATTACATTATACAAATTACTCCAGCAAGAAGTTCAATAAACTAGACCAAACAAACTATTTTTTTATTTTATCTTAAATTTAGAGTTACTCAAGATTGTCTGCTAAAGACCCTAAGCAATTCAACAATTTCGATAACAATAACATGTAATATGTACGAAGACAATAAAAACATACGTATCCAGGCTGAAGGACCAGTGAACGGCGTTGGCCAGGTCTGCGGACCGAATACTTATGTTTTACATGAATGAAAACAAATGTTTAATATTCACAAAAATCAGCCTGTCTTATCCCATTTCCCCTTACGATTTTGGGGTACTGCTACAGTTAGGCGACTTATAAAGTAAAAAAGACGTGGAAGATGTAGAGGTGGAAACGGAAAGCGTGTTTTCCAACTTTGTAATTGCTCGCGATGATGTTTAATGACTTTTTAATGGACAACCGACGGCGGAACGCGCCTCTCATTTTACATCTTTCTCTCGGTACTGTGTTTTTCCAACGGTTTTACTCACATTTTTGAAGTTTTTTGATTGTTTATATAAAAACAATTTATTATTATAGAATTATTATTATTTTCTATATTATTTTTTATGAAAATATTAACATCATTTTTATTATTATTTGTATTTGGTCCGTAGACCTGGCCATCGACCTTAACTGGTCCTTCAGCCTGCATTCAAGCTTTTGTTATTTTATTTGTATATACATGATAATATTGTGTTGTTGTTTATTGTTGATTTTTGTGTGGTATTGTTGTGTTGGTTCCTTGTTGAGTGTTGTGTGATTGAATTGCCTCGTGGTTTTTGCTTGTTATAACTGTAGTGGGATGCGCATACTGCGATTGATGAGATTTTGATGTGTGATTTTTAATTGTTGTGATTTTGTAGTGCGGATTTTTGTGTGATTTAATTCATAAATCAATTCACATGTGGGAGCCCATCCCGGGGACTCGAACCCCGTCCGACTGCGTGGTAGACCGAAACCTTACCAACTATGCTGCCCAGGTGGGCTATTATCATCATTTTGTAATAAAAATTGATAAAATCTAATGGAAACAAGTTTTTACTTTTTCCAACCATTTCCAACGAAAATTAAATTTTATTTTATTATAGTTTTATTTGAAAAAATCGCTTTATTTATTTTATGTTTATTGTATAAGTTTTTTTTTTGTATAAGTTTTTGATTATTGTGATGAGTGTGATATTTCAAACGATAGATTTGTTTCATTTTTAATTTGAACAAAAATGCGTTTTTTGTTTGTTGTGTCTAAAATGAATTGTTGCGAGACGATGACGATCACCGCCGTCGTCGCGTCGGTGAGGCAGCAGGGAGGCGGCGGTTGGTTGGTGGTGGCAGCGCGCTTGGCATCCCCGGTGATCAATAAGCTGGTCGTAGCTGGCGGCGATGTGCGGTTACCGAGGCAACGCACGCGTGCAAGCGGGAGGCGGCGAAGAGATGGCGGCGTGGCGTGGCAGCGAGTAGCGTCGCATCTCGTGGCAGGGGGCGGTGAGGAGAGCGGAGGGCTGCTAGGCCAGGCGGGCGGTCGGTCGGGTGGTAGCTCGCCTGCGTTGCTGCGTCCGCGTGCGCCAAATTGCGAAATTGCAAAATTGCAACAAACAAAAATTACCAATTTCGAATACAAACACGTCAACGCCATAACAGGTTAAAATCGATAGCAATAGCACAATGTTTGACGAGGTTCAGCGAGACCATCCCGTCGATTTGCCATTTTTCTATTTGTTGCTCAGCCGCTGGATGGAACGCGCTTGAATTATTCATTCATTTATCTCCGCCGAAATCTGTTTAATTCGAGTATGGTTTTGGTTTTCGGCCGTGGCTTTTCCGGCGCACGAGCACGGGCGGTTTTAATGCGCTCAAAAACCCAGCCCCGACCCTTTTTCGGTGTTTACGCATGAAATTATTGCGTCCACCTCTTGTACCTGACGGACAGCGCGCCGCAGCGGTGACGACGACGTGAATTTTGCATTTCCTCGAACTCGAACTCTTACACGCCGCGTTGCTGTGTTGATTCGCGTCGTTTCATTTCGCATTCCGCAAGCAAAATGAAACGGGCGAATGCCGCAAGGGTATTCTCACAGGCACCGTGCATTATTCATACTAATTTTGTTTAATTAATACGAAAAGGATGCAATGAAAACCAGAAACCGGGGGTAAAAACGCACAACGGAAAAACCTGAACATTTACACAGGGTTTGAATATAAACACGTTGGTTTTTCTTCGGAGAGTTCGGCATGTAAAAGTCGCCGAATACGATGATGTATTTCAGGCATTTTTGCGCAGAATGCGCGAGATTTTCGCAAGTGCTGAGATAGGTGCCGTCGGTTTGAGAGCGACGGATACGTGGGGTTGGCGCAAATAAGAAAACGATGAAAAAAGACCCGGCCGGAGCGCGAGCGCTGAAGGGTGGAAAATCGAATTTATTTTTCAATCATTGCTGACTGATGGATGGATGGGCAACGTTGCGAACGTCCGACTCGATAGACACTCTAATCGAAACGATGCGCACAACTAAGGAGGTACCTTTAAGGAAATTCCTAAAGTGATGAAATTGATTAGAACTTTGCGCCAATTTTTTAATTTACCACGTTTTATGGTTTTACGCACTGCTTTCTACACGAAGTTTAATAATCTTCTTTTTTGGGATCAAAACAAATACAAGCATAAGATTAATGAGATCACCATAAAACTTTGACAACAATTATCGTGAATTATAATATCTCTTAATAATAGTAATAATATCACATATTTTTACGTCTATCGACCTCTGTGGGTCTTTCCGACTTTGATATGTTCTATTTATTTTTTGTTATTGGTTATTGTTTTTGTTAACAATTCATATATGTAAGTATTTATACAAATTTTTTGTTGTCGGTGTGTTGTTGTTGGATGTAGTTCTTGGAGTGAGTTATAGATGTCTGTAAAATGGTGTGTGAAGTTGAATTTTTTTTTGAAGTTGATTGTTTTAAGTTGCATGTTGTGTTAAAGTTGAATGTTTGAGGTAGTGTGAGTGTGTGTGTGTGTGGGTGAGTGTGTGAAGTGGATGGAGAATGTGTGTGCATGTGTGTATGTGTGTGCGTATATGTGTATTTGTGTATATGTGTATATGCGCCTGTATGTGAAATTGTGCAGATTTGTATATAATAAAATAAATCGTTTCGGATATTACAGGACCCAGGGCAGTCCCCCTTGGGACATGGTCCCTGTTCCTAATTGTCCAACACAAAATTCATGAATATTTCTTACAAAAACTGATGCCAATAACAGAAATAACTTGTTACAATAAAAGCTATTTCCCTATTTCTTCGTCAATTAATAATGTTATAAAAAAATGAATACAACAAAAAATTGTATTTTCGGTCCTGAGACCTGGCCATCGACTATACCGGTCCTTCAGCCTGGATTTTACATTTTTTTATTGTTTCAATGCATACATATTTACATGTTATTATTGTGTTGTTGTTGTTGTTGTGTCATGTGTGTATGTTGTGGGTTGCGCACATTTTTGCGATTGTTGACTGAGTGTTGTGATTTTTGAAGAGTGAAAGATCTTTTGATGAGTGGTTCTCGTAGGTGTGGATTTTTGTGAATGTTAATTGTGATTAATTGTGTGGGTGCCCAGCTCGGCGACTCGAACCCCGTCCGGCTGCGTGGTAAGCAGGTGCTGCCCCGGTGGGCAAAAATTAATATGCTTCAGAATTAACACGTTTATGATATAAAACTGAATAAAACATATATTATAAATTGTAAATAACAACAAAAAAAATGAAAAGAAACAAATACAAATATAGCATATCAAAGTCGGAAAAACCCTCAGAGTTTGATAGACATGAAAATATGCGGTATTATTATAAAAAAATGGTAAGAATTGAAGTTTTAGCAAATGTTTTCGTAAATTCGAACAATGAAATATATTTAACAATAAATTGTTTAACATTGACTGCGACGAAACCAAAAATATCCAACATCAAAACCTATTGATCATCATGAATGTCAGGGCGCATAATTATATTCCAGTGTAATTGCAAATTACAGTTGGTGCTTTGACAAAGGACCATTTGGCGACAGATTGAATGGGCGTATGTGGATGCAGGCTGCATCTACGGCTGTAATTATTACAATGACAATGTTTGCCGCTCAAAGGCATGCATAACGAGATCATCTGAATCTCCAATTTAATGTATAAACCGACAAAATAATAGATACAATCAAGAAAAAGTTGGTAATAGTCGATTCCAAGTACCAGAAAAATGCGCTTTGTATGGTGATGCACATGGAAAATACCTCGAAAAGTAAAGAAAAAAAATGACGATGCTAGATTGTGATTATAGGATAGCAAATACAAGCTACAGAATAAAAGTATATAATATCATATTAAACCTATTTCATGGTTTGACGATTCGTTGTTTTCTGCTTTTCTTGTTTTCTCTCGACAATTTTATTTTTTTCTCGTGACCTCATCCGGTGACATAAATTTAATAAGAACGAAATGAAACGTACTAACGGAGTTTTTTTTTGTGTGTTGTTGTTTTTGGGATGCTGGCGGAGAGTGGAAAAATTGACGAGAATATTTCTGTTGTATTTTTTGAAAATCGGGAGTTTGGTCCGTTTGGAATAAAAGTTGAATTGGAATTTTTAGAATTGTTCAGCCATATGTGCTTTTCTTTGACCAAAAACAGCACACCAAAATTACCAAGTGAATCACAACTTCCGACGAAACCAATGTTTTGGGGTTTTGGGACATCGCACGAGGGAAACCGGAAGTCGGATGATTGTGTGCTCTGCGCTTCCGGATGCAATCTGTGGCAATCAACTATCACTCCCTCGCAAAACTTTTACCAATCTTTTTTAAATACTTTTTCGTTAAATCCCTTTTTGGATAAATTTGTTGATTATTATTTAAAGTATTAACTATTATTACAGGATATTCAGCCCTTTTAAGTGGAAAAGGACATCTATCGCCATTTTCTGGAAGCAAAATCAGGAAAAGTCTTATTAGGTGCAGGAATTTTCAGAAATTTCCAGCGGTGGAAAATCACACATGCACAGTGTTAAAGAATGTTTCAAGTTCTTGGAAGAAGTGTGAACGGACATCTAACGAAATTTTCCGAAAGTAAAATCGGGAAAACTCTAATATGATACAGGAATTTTCCGAAATTCCCAGGGGTGGAAAATCGCACATGCGCATTTGGGTTCCTGCGAATTTTCTGGAGCGTTTCTCCGTCCGGGATTATCGATTACCAACGCGCACAATCTAAACGCACAACACACAATTTTTGGTTTCTCGTTTTGATGTGAATTTTCTCAGTTTCACCACCCGATTTTCCATACCACTTCCTTTGCAACTAGTTGTGAATCCCCTCAGCTTTAAGTTGTTACGATTTTCTACCTTAAAAACAAGCAAAGTACAAAAAAAACTAGTATTAAGATTGAGACAACTCTGTGAGTGAGTGAGTGAGTGAGTGACAGTGGTGGAGTGGACTTGCTCCATGCAAGTGGAAGAATCGAGGGCCTAATGAAGGGGTTTCATATGAGTGCACCCTCGGGGGACGGTGATTAGCGAGTGAGTACCAGAAACGCACAAATCGCATCCTGTCGTCCGATAGACATCAGCGTCGCGACGAGAGCAACAGGGAGTCAACTCGGCTTTGCTCGCCACCAGGGGCCTAAGGCTGGTGGCGAGTGCTTGGCTGATTCCTCGGGAACACGTAGAGGGAGCGGAAGAGAGACGAGCGGCGACGGTGGACGTGCATATGTGCACTTTTGTACCTAGTGTCGGCGACAAGTGCAGCTTAGTTATTAAGGGGTGAGGACACACTTTTTTTTCAAGTACGGAGGGTGCGGACTTGAACGAACCCCAAATCGAGATCGAAGGGAGGCCCTAGCTCGTCGAAAGCGACACAAGGGATGATATTCTATTAATAGGTACATGTATTTAATATACATTCGATGGAATTGTAGAGTAGATTTAGATGGACTTGCTATTACGGTGTTTTGTTGCTTCATACAAGGCCCTTCTTTGAAAATATGTCACCCTCAAATGGAACCTAACCTCAATATTTGATTTAAAAAATGTAAAATCTAGATTTAGAACACTTTGTATAGAATAATCATTCAAATTTACAATTTGTAGCGACATATTTTTGTTTCGAGGGGACGTTTGCAAATTATGCACTCTTCCTTTGTTCTGTAATCATATGGTTTCCGATCTAGTAGATATCTTATTACAATCTTTGATTTCAACTAGATTTCATTGGTATCAAACTTTCTACAAACATTCCGTGTTTCAATTAAATTTACAGATATAGTAGTACAACTCAAAATGTATATTTCGACAATAATTCTACATATAACGCTCATCTTTGGTAAGTCTATGGTTCTTTGTCGGGGACCACATCATCCAAGGGGAGATTCTGTGGCCAAAAGTCATGTCCATCATAAACCCACAAAAGACATCAATCAGAGCATCATTCAGGACTCGGAACTCCTTCATGATAAGGAACATCTTCAGGAGCACTTGGAAGAGATTATAGACAAGCCCGATCTGGATAAGTTAACTGATGAAGAGTTGGATTTCTACTACTTTCAAGTGCATGACGTTGACAGAAATAATATGTTAGATGGTCTTGAAATTCTGCAAGCTATTCAGCACACTCATCATGAGCATGACGATGAAAGTGAGGAGGTTGAAACGGAGTATGACAAGAACGCATTAGCGGAGGAAGTACAGACTACTTTGGAGTACTATACAGGTTTGTAAAACCTAAATTTTTGATGAATTCGATGTAATTTTATCATTTTTATAGAACTTATTGATAAAGTCTTCAGTGAAGATGACCTAGATAATGATGGTTACTTAACTTATGCAGAATATAAGGCTGGAAGAGAAAAGGAAGTGAAAATACCCACAGGACGGAAGGTCAAAGATGTTTCTGTTGGACAATTACCATCTGTATCAATGTCATAACCTCAAAGTAAGTTCATGAAATAGTTAAACGTGAAAATTATTTTTTTCACGAACAGAAAACGATGTATGTTCTTACAAACTTAACATTTTTATAGTTATATTAATAAATCATGTACAATTTGTGCATTTTTTTTAGTATTTGCGCATTTTCTTATCCCCACAGAAGTATCTAGCATTACAATCACATCCACCAATATCATAGTTAATGGCTTTCTTCATTTCTTGCAAAGTAAACTCATAATAAACGCAACTATCATGTTACAACATCTTTCCTCCTTTCAGTTGCATATTCCCAGTCGTAACGACAAGCGATGTTTTGAAGACATTTTTTTTCTAAATTTTCTTCTCCAGACATAAGTTCTTGTGGAATTCGCAGTAATAGACTGATTTTTCAGCCGTCAAAAGCGACGCATTGTGAAGTTGTGTGGCAGGAAATTAGTATTATTTCAACGGATGTTTTGTAACGCGCGTGAGATCCCTAGTTTTGTGAGTTTTTTTTTGACAAGGTCCAGTGATACACCTGGCAGAATACAAGGCTCGAAAGAGAAAAGGAAATCAAAATATTCACAGGCATGTTCCTGTCCAACAATTACAACAGAATAAGAATAGAAAATATTTTATTAGCTCCTTACAAACTTTACATTTTTACAGTTAAATTAAATCTTGTACAATTTTTGCATTTTTTATTATTTGCGCATTTTCTTGTCCTCACAGAAGTATCTGGTTGATAGCTTCCTTCATTTCTAGCAAGGTACACTCATAATCGACAATACTGACAGGTTGTAACATCGTTCCGGTTTTCAGTAGCATATCCCCAACGTTGGTAACCTTCCTGCTTGGTTAAGTTGACGACATGCGATGTTTTGAAGACAAGAGTTGTTTCCAGGTGTTCCTAAACACTTCAGGTTATGTTTTACCTAGTAGCTTATAAAGAAACTTACCAGTGAGATAACTAAGATACATCAAATTCTTTTCTTCAGTCAGTAGTTCTTCTTGACCATCAGCAGACCTGCCGTAACCGCTTTTCCAAGTACCTGCTCCCTAACTTCCAGCAGCGAGAATGAGAGCCTTCAAAAGCACTAACACTAGTAAATTGGTGAGATTAAGAGAAACCACTTGCGAACCGCCATTTCCTGTAGTTGCATAACCTCTCAACATAACATTAGAGGCCAGTGAATTGCTGCATATGGTCAGAAACCTGAGATATCAATATCCTCATTCACGTAGCCTGAACAAACAACACATTCGTTGCCAAGACCTCATGAAAAACATCGGCAATATGACGGGTGTATGAAATGACGCAAGATTCAGCATTGATTCCCGTCTTGTGCAATGTATAACCTCTAAACATCTTTATGAAATACTTAAACACACAGAAAAAACATCGATTCTCAAACAGAAAACCATTTATTATATCCTTACAAACTTAACATTTTTACAGTTACATTAAATCTTGTACAACATGTATATTTTTACTATTTGCTGATTTTCTTATCCCCACAGAAGTATCTAGCATTACAATCACCTCCACCAATACCATAGTTGATAGCTTCCTTCATTTCTTGCAAGGTATACTCATAATCAACGGTACTATCAGGTTGCAACATCTTTCCTGCTTTCAGTAGCATATCCCCAGCGGTGGTATACCTTCCTGCTTGGTTAGGTTGGCGACATGCGATGTTTTGAAGACAAGAGTTGTTTCCAGGTGTTCCTAAACACTTCAGGTTATGTTTTGCCTAGTAGCTTATAAAGAAACTTACCAGTGAGATAACTAAGATACATTAGAATCTCTTCTTCAGTGAGGAGTTCTTCTTGCCCATCAGCAGACCTGCCATAACCACCCTTCCAGGTACCGGCCCCCAAACTTCCCGCAGCGAAAATAAGAGCCTTTAAAAGGACCAACACTAGCAGATTGGTGAGATTAAGAGAAACCACTTGTGAACCGCCATTTGCTGTAGTTGCATAACCTCTCGACATTATATTAGAGGCCAGCGAATTGAGCATTGATTTGGCATCCAAAGCTCTGGAACTAATTACAAATTACAAACTTATTATATAAGCTATTATCTCCGAGGAATGAAAAATATACTTGATTTCGTTAGATTCCGTCCCACTTCCAATCGCAGCCATGGCACCCCCAAGGATGCAGAGCACGAAGATAACTTGAAGCTGATTATTACACATTCTGAGAGTACTTCTTGATATTCAGTATTGTTCTTGTGATAGGTTAACCACCCTTCCTCAGTTAGCTCACTTTTCTTTGTGCTTTATTAACTGACACCACGTTGAGGGAGAGAAGACTACGTTTGGAATGATTCTCTGCCATTTTCTGCAATTCTTTTATATCCCAACTCTAAGTTACGTGGGGGAGAAGATGTTTTGCCGCTATCACAATCAAATTGCTTAGGAAAGCAGAGCAAAGTCAAGAAATAAAAAAGGAAGCAAAAACCATCGAGGCCCGGCAAAAATATGTGTGCAACATGTCACTTGTAACGCGATGCGTTGCTTTCGCGTAATTCTATTGTCACATTCGCCACATATCGGAAAATCACTATTGTTTCTGCTCGACGGGCCGAACAAACCTCTTCATGTTTCGTGTTTACTTTTTTATTCAATTTCTGTGTATGCCTATATGTGTGATGCACTGCTGGGCGAATCCGTGCTAAAAGACGGCACGTAAGGACAACTGTTTTGCGCAAATATACAACGAAGGAAAGTTATACTCTTACAAAGTGTTATTAAAGCACATTATATAAAGCTGTTTAATTGCACACTTTCTTAAATCACATTATTTTCATTTTTTATGCTCTTTAATAATAATGTTTATACAGTTCTATTGCCTTTTGTAGAAATAAGAGTCAACGAACTTTTAAAATATTACTACTTCAAAGTTATGTTGTTCTAATATTCAAGTATTAATTTAATTATTTATTATATATTTGTTTAAAACGATAAATGTGGATTCTTATTTTTTTAAATTTTTTATTTTATTTTACCGCGAATCGACTGCTATGGTCATTGACTCTTTTTTTTTGGATTTTACCGAGCATCGACTGCTATGGTCATTAGCTCTATTCAATTCTCTTTCAATGTAATTAGTCATATTAGAGGCTAATACTATTGATAAGAAGAAGAATTCACTTACTATGCCATTGACTCTATTCAATTTCTTTTCAATGTAATTAGTCTGGACAAATTCTTAAATTCATATATTATTAATGTTTCCCACATTTTTATAAAAGAGAAACATTAGGATTAACTGAAACGAAACTAAAAGAAAGAGACAGTAAAGAGATTGTTGTAGTTGTTGTTGTGTGTGTGATTATTTTTCATTTTATTTCCATTAATATTTATGATACGAATGGTTTGAAATTTTAATTATCATGTGGATTTTGGTTGAATGTTTATTATATTCGTGTGTTTAGAGTTTTTTACAGCTGAGCTAAAGCTGGTTGTTGTTTTTTCGTAATTTTTGTTTTCAATAGATGTCTGTTTTTGTGTATTCAATATTAGGGCAACAAGTTAGGAATTTGCAGACATCGTAGCATTGTTTAGATGAGTCTTTGCTTTCGAGAAAATGTATTTAACTTAGCTATTTTCCATAGTGATTTTTTGTACACAAGATAACACGAATGGTAGATCGTCTCCCCATCCCCATGTATAGAATTGTATAGAGTAGGAATTTTGTAAACTTGTTTCGGTTTTTGGAAAAATATAGTTAATCATAACTTGGTGGAAGCAAGTCTTGGTCATAACTTGGTAGACTTTGGTTGGGTTAGAGTTTCGACACTCGTATTAACTCCCTCCTTAAAGTACCCCAGCCAAGTAGTTGCATCCGGACTCCTCCGATCTTCAACATTGTGAAGAATTTATCCAATGAGGTGAAGCATGGAGAAGCGTGGTATATAGGCCGGATGAAAACAAGAAAAAAAAAGAGATCACTTCTGGACGAAGTTAGAAAAAATTACAGAAGATAATATCATTGTAGGAGATCTGAATGCTAGAGTGGGACAAGCAGACCAAGAATACATAATAACAACGAGAACCAATAGAAGAACAGTTAAAGATGTATTAATGCAAGGAAAATCACCTAAAACTAGACCTAGGAAAACGAAAATAATTAACCTTCACAATAATACATTCCGGATCACGAGATAATTAGCCCCACAATGTTTCCCACATTTTTATAAAGTTATTGTTATAATTTAATATTGTTATAAATGAATAGCGGCATTGATAATTTGTGTATTGTTTAAATAAGATTCATCGAATTTTTCCTATTTATTTAAATATATTGTACTTTGAGCATTCTGCCGAAACACACCCCGCAACATTTGTGACAGAAAGACTTTTGAACACCTGAAAGTTCAGATGATTCACATACAGATCAAATATTTAAAACGCCACTGGACACCATTGATTTTCTTATGTTCCATGCCTGTATTGGGACTATTTTATATTCTGTAAAACGTTCCAAAAGACTTTCCATTAACTCTGTGGACTATCTATGATATTTTTACTAAATAGTGCTTTATTTAAATTAATATTACTTGAGTTTTATTAATTTTATTTAACAACCCCCCCCAAACCATCTGGAATTGTTCCGTCTCTGCAGCTGGTGACGGGCTTCAGTGCCCCCTATTGGTCGAAAATTTAACATGGGAGTTTTACGACTGTGGCATGGACTATCAACATATGCAACAGTAGTTGCATACAGTATAAGCCCGTTTTAAAAATCACAATGGTACATTGACATTTC
Organism: Weissflogia rhopalogaster; assembly: GCA_019419845.2. Lineage (NCBI taxonomy): Eukaryota > Metazoa > Arthropoda > Insecta > Coleoptera > Staphylinidae > Weissflogia > Weissflogia rhopalogaster. The sequence goes on from WSZQ02080157.1 coordinate 12,194, forward strand.
ATGGGTTTGATAATAATAGAATAAACAAATATGCGGAAAACATATACGGAAAAGTATTGGAACTTTTAAATTTTCAAATTTTAATAATAAAAAAATCATATTATTATATTAACATATTAAATACTAAAAATAATTTTGTCTTTCAGGGTTACTCCCATTTCTTTCCTTTGATATTTCATTTCAACTGCTTACTTCTTTTCTTGACAATACTCAAGTTTCACATTCATAAGTTGGTCTAAACATGATTTTGTATAGTCTTGTTTTTGTATTCCTGGAGATTTCCTTTTTATGAAAACATACCTGTGCATTGGAAAATATAGTTTGTTTGTCTTTTTGTTGTTGGTTTTTTATTCTAGTTTTACTCCTAAAAATTTATATTCTAACACTCTTTCTATTACTTTTTCGATCTACAATAATGTTTGTTGGTTTCGCTTCTCTTGATGATCATTTTCATTTGCAATTTTTTACTACTTTAGTTGTGTCCGCATTTGTTTTGGTTTTATCATATTCACTTTGTTTATTCAGTTCTGTTTGTCAGTATTGTTGTTGACTCTTTTGGAGCTCCTCTTTAGTCTTTGCAATCATTGCTAGGTAATCTACAAACGAGTATATCCCAATTCTTATAGCCTCAAGGTTTCTGTGCCCAAACAGGTGCATGTTTTAATTTTTTCTACGTCATTTATAATCTAAAAATTCAATAAAAAATAGTGGGTTAAGAGATCCTGCTTGCCTAGTGCCGTTCTATGTCAGGAACTTCTTTGATGCAAATTCTGATTTAATTACGGGAGAAATATTTAATTACTGGAAAGCATTGAATTTTGGAATTATCAAATATATTAATGAAAAAAATGAATATATACATATATAATATAAACAGTATATACATACTAAAACATGTTACATATTAATAAATATACGTATAAAAACAAATATACAAACTAATACACTAATAAATATCAATGTATAATTGACATTAACCTCTGGAGCTCTAATACGGTATTTTTCGAATTTCGGATTAGGAAATATTAACTCCACTCTATAATCGTTGTTATGTGGTATAGATTCTAATAAGTGCACGTAATATTCAGGGAGTCCCAAAAGCGCGGCCAAAACTTGCATTTCTTTAATTAGAAGTGGTGATGGCGCCCGTGATTTCGGTAAATTTTCCAGTTCAACATGATCGGCCTCGACGAGACGGCTATAATAAGTGATGCATGTCTTCGATAGATCACCAATCATAATTTTGGCGTAGATCTTATAATTCATGCCCAACCAGATTCCTTTATGCTCATCAAGCCTCTTCAGATATTTAGGTTCGATTTCCCATGCGATTCCGTAAACATATCTGGTTTTTTTGGACTGTTTGCCCACAACTGTGATAGGACAAAACGTTGGCAGTGCTCCAAAATGTACCTTCGAATACACTGCGAACGCCAACTGATGGTCCTTCAAGGCGCCAACACCATATATCCCCATCACTGGTATTACTGCAGCAAGTCGCGTGAGATTCATGTGCAGGTCATACGCGAAGTAACAGAGCGAATGCGAGCTTACTAACCCTATCCCAATCAGGAGCAACAACCCGCAGACACGATTCATAGCCGCCGATTTAAGTTGACTTATTCAATTGACTGACATTGTTGGCATTTCTGATGTTATTTACACTTGTTTTCCCGTTTGAATACACGGACCACCTTGTAGTTGATAGAGAGAGGGACTTGAACAGTGGATGGAAAAAGTTGTGGTCCTCGCGGATGCATAAAGGCGAAAAGCCGACGATGCACAGTGGTTTGAAGCGACGGTAATTCGCCAAAAACATTTAAGCGATTTTCTTATTTTGAGCCATAGTTTTAAATATATTTTAAGTATATTAAATATTAAGCTATCAATATAAAATAAGTGCTGAAATATTCCTCAACTCTTCTACTTTAATCTGATATAAATATTATCCTGATCCGTTTATGCTAAGTCAGTCAATTTTGAAGCTTTAAGAGACATAATTTTTTGAAAACCTCGTTTTCAATTTCAATGTTAGTTTACCACCCTTATCCGTTCTCGGAGGTTAAATGTTCCTAAAATCGCGGCACGTTACGCCGAGTCGCAACTTATATTCATATTTACTCAAAATTAAAGGTCAATCGAAAAAAAAACTCATAATAACAAATATACCAATTAATAGATGATGAAATTTGGAATAAGTTGATATAAGTTTTATCGAGACTCCTTTCTCGCTTCATATCTAGATTAAAGCGCAAAGTCTAGCACTGATATCTTAATATTAGACATGAGAAAGTTTAATTGTATCTACTGATTGCTGATGTAGAAGAGTTAATCTATCTTCTGGTGTATAATACATGTTTATATTAACATTAGAAATATATTAAAAATGATGGTAAACAGACGCGAAATGCGGATTTTGTTCGCTGCACCGATTTAATACGTTTGCGTGACGCATTTCAGCCACTGTGTGGTCGGCGGTGGTTTCAAACGTCGAATGTGGTGTGGTGCAGTGGTTTCGCTGCAAGAGGAGATGATGTGCGCATGTATAGAGAGATAAATAGATGCGGAATAAGAAATAATATATTAAACGGTAGCAATGGCAATACAATACGACGTATGGGCGACATTGCGAAATGACGACGCTGCGGAACGCAGATGCGCGCCTCGCGAATGGAGAGAATATAATCGAAGAATAAGTTATCGCTTTCTTGATGCCAATGTATGAGGGAACTTGGAAGGACATCCCAAGAAATTTATACATATATTTGTATTATGCTAAACATCAGTGAAATAGAAAATGTCAACAATATTAAAACAAAACGAGTGCGTCTCAGGACTCTCATCAGAAGTAATAATTTAAATTAATGTTACTTGATCTATTTAATGTTTAACTTGAGCAATGCTTAGGTTATTACTTAAATTGTGTTTATCTTAACGTGATAAAACATCAAAAATCATTCTAAATTAGAGAAAATAGAAAATATCTTATATCTAAACATCTTATAAACAACGAAAAATGTTCCTTAAATTAACTTGTTTAACGAGCATTAACGAAGAGTAGAAGTCAGGAAGAAAGTGTAAATCGAAAAGGGAAATAGTGGCAGATTAACAAGTCGAAGAAATTTTCTGCGGAAAATAAAAGGAAAGTAAGTAAAGACAAAAACAATCCTACAACCCAAAAACTGAGTTAGACAGGAATTTGATTAATTGTTGTGTGGTTTTTATAGGTGTGGATTAATGTGATTTTTGTGAGTTGTAATTCTGAAGTAATGGGTGCCCACCCCGGGGACTCGAACCCCGTCCTGCTGCGTGGTTTGAGTTTTGAGTTTTGAACAGTTGTTTTTATTTGTCAAAGTTGATATTGTTATTGTTATCATTTAAGTTAATAATTAGGTTTAATGATTAATATGTTATGATATTTTGATACTTTGAAGTGTACTATTTAGTGGTACAAGGAAGTATTAGATATGAGATAATGCCAATAATGGTTTCTTTACTATATAAATTTTCAGCCCACCTGGGCAGTATAGATGGTAAAGCTAATGGTGGGTAATCGCAAATATGCGCAACCCACAACATTCAAAACATATGAGAAAGGATAAAACCACTGACATATCAGCTAAACACTCACACACAACAAGAATCGTGTTTAAAACAATTCAACAGAAGGATCAACAACAACAACAACAACAACATCACATGACAATCACAATAATAACATGTAATATAAAAACACATAAAAAAAAACACAATAAAGCAAGGTTGAAGGACCAGTATGCTCGATGGTCGGGTCTCTGGACCAAATACAATATTATTATTTATAAATTTTCATTAACCTTCACGAAACTTCAGTTTCACTAAACGGATTCCTGTGTAAAAGGAAAAATAAATATCAGATCCGTTCGTTTTTGGTACCTTATGTAAATGTAAATCGACCTGTGTTACGAGGAACCTGTGTAACCCGGAGACAGAATTAAATATTTGAATATAACAGAAGATTATATATGGGTTCTGTTTATTTGTCGATTTTATGGCTTGACGTATCAATACAAATACATTTGTAGCTTTTTCAACCGCCTTATGACATGCTGTATCGTCTACAGTTGAAATAACCTTTAGTATACGGAAAGTTGGCAACAACGGAAAATCGGCTGATACCGTGACTGTCTGTAAACGGCAGATTTCATTCTAAATTAGAGCTGCGCAAGTGTGTAATTCAGATAAAATTAGTTATTGTTTTCTAATTAAACAAAAAGATATATATCCTGAGAGTAAGTAACAATTAACATGAGAATTCCTTAATTGGAAAAGAAATATAACGGCTTTAAACTGCTCTAACATGTTTGTGAAGAAGATGAAGAAGGACATCTTTAGTATGACTAAAGATTGCGTTTTCAGTCGCGATTGATGAATGCGAGTATTGTATCATGATCATGATCAACAACATGGTTGATATGCGTGCGCAGTTGCATTTGCATTTGTTGCTGCCGGATTGTCGAAAAAACGAGGCAAAAATATCGCATGTTGAGCGCGCCGTCGCGTCGCACACAAACACGCACGGGCACACGCACCGCCCTGCGAGAAGAGACATTGCGCGTTTATCGAATTGGGCAGGTTTACGTTTCGCGGGCATGTGCAATGAAAGGACAGAGTCGGGCGCGACGGGCCCTGCCGTCGGACAGGACAATGGTCGAAATATATAAACAAGCTGGAAGGCAGCAGGCAGCGAAGCAATGTCTATGTGTGCGTGTGTTAGTGGATGTGTGTAAAATGTATAGCTGACAAGGGGAGTGCATGAATGGTCCGATTTCGATTTGAATGATTTTTGAATTGTGGTCGAATTCTTTAGTGATTTCGATGAATCTTGAATGGGAATTAACGTGTGTCTTTTGGAACATCCTAGTCGTTGTGTCCTGTCGTGTCGATTACAGGTAAACCCGCCTTAGCTGCGCAAGTATGTGACATGCGCCCTGGTAAGGCGTGGTGGTGGAGGTAAGGGCACGATGGGTTGCCTATAGTGGCGGCCAGCTGTTGTTATTCCTTGTTTTATTATGCTTTGCTGTATTATATTGTCCCACTCTTTTCTGGGCCTACCTCGATACTATCGATAAGTATCGAAAATTCAAGTATCGATAAAAGTCGATAAATATCGACACGTGGTATCGATACTTATCGATAATTTTTAGAAATGTCAAAAATAAAGATCACGGACAAAACTTGCCTCCACAACAATAAGGTCAACTAGCTGTAGAGCTAACTACTGATATGACGAGCATTGCTGTTAAAACATAACCTTAATCTTAATCTAAACTTATGACCAAACTTTGATTTTTTTTAAATGGCTCATAAGCATGAAAAATCCCATTACCAGAAATCATTTCAATACAAGAACTGCACGTACAAAACGTCTCATTCAAATTTCAAGTTTCGTTCAAATCGAAGTCGGACAATTCATACACACCCCCTTTGGGGAGTTGAATGTGAGT
>WSZQ02080168.1:2583-12958 GCA_019419845.2 Weissflogia rhopalogaster
TTAAATTTATTAAATTATTTTAAGTCCCAATTTCTTCCCAAATTAATAACTATTCATAAAATATGCCCTGAAAATATTTTCAAGTCAATACCATCGAATTTTAATAAAGATATCAACGAAAAACTTGAAATATTCGAAATTATCGAAAAAATTTCTACTTTTGACCTGAAACCGAAAACTTTATTCGAAAAACTAGCCAAGGTAACTGGTTAGTTCTTCGAATAGATTTAGATCAAAATCAATCAACGTCATGGTCCTTCAAAACCTCTTGTATCATTGCCAGGAATGTTGGTAGCTATACGCCGTCCGCATTTTCTGTTTTCGTCTCGAAGACTTCCATTTTTGAAGTTCGGCTTCGCATGCCGATCGCCATCATCTGCTCTCTCGCATGCCGCCAATTAGGCAAAGGCATATTTATGTAATTACGAAAACAACGTCCAAATAGAATGTTCCGCACTAGGCCGAGCATGCGATGAACATGCTCACCAGCGAGCAACGCACTCTTCGACATAAGACTTAAGTCAATGCAGACACGAAGACTTCAAAAATACGATAGAGGAAGAGGACGACGACGAGTTGCTGCGCGTGTCCACAACCGGCAGGAATCATATAATAATGCCTGCCCGGTGTGGACTACTGCCACGTGATGCGCAAGTTTAATGTATTAATGCGATGGCGGTCACGTTGCCCCAGCAGGAGACCGGACCGCGGGCCCCGGAGACGATGGACGGATGCGGAGATGCCTGACGTTTCGGTCATCTCATTGCGTGTTTGTATGTTGAATATGTGTGTGTGTGTGTGTGTGTGTGTATGAATGCATGTATAGTGTATGCATTGCCCCACGGTGGGCAAAGAAAATCGAAACCTGTTTTAGAAGTCAGTCGCCGGTCGCTCTCCTGCCATCCTGCGTGACGAGCACGAAGAATGGACGACGCCGGCGAATGCCAAATGCCCGCAAGTGGCAAATTAAAATTTAATTTCACCTGCAGGGGCCCCAATGCCGGAATGAACATTAATAGAAATAGAGCGAAGTGCGGCGAAGCGAAATTACAACCCGATTTCTCCTCGATTTCTTAGTGTTAATTAAAAAAGTTATGTGTAAAGTTTCTGGGAGTGTGTGCATGTGTGTAAGGGTGCATGTATATGTGTAAATGTGTATGTATGTGTGTATGTGTATGTGAGTAAATGTCAATGTGTGTGGGTATGTATGTGTATGTATGTCTACACCGTCTGGCGCAATTGCCTCGCGCCCACTAATTGGTATTTCCGAAAGTTTTCCTGGACGACAGGACAATTTCGGTTTGACCCAGATCTTGGCCAAGCGGCGCCGGCGCTGGCGTCAAGGACACGGCTGCACACGACTTTTTGCACCTCGTTTCATCTTTAGCGCCTTCCGAACCACCCGAAATGAGGCAACGACTTGGTGTGGTTCGTACACGTTTACATTTTATGGCGGGAAAACATTTTCCAATAAGTGGGGTGTGACAGTTAGCCGACTAATGATCGCCCGCTGGGGAAGTGGAGTTTTTCCTCGCATTTTTTTCTTCTTCGTTTTGAGGGAAAGTCGCAAAAGTTGGAAGGTATTTTTTTTTTGGATGGAATTGGAGGAAAGAGTGTTGCAGGGATAAAAACTATCTGTGACAAATTGCTGCAACTCATCTCACAGCAGCCGAAATTAGACGCGCGCAACAAATTGCCATCGCATTTTGTGCGCGGTGCAAGTTTGTAGTAAATCTAAGCGGATACTAATTTTAAACATCGGTTCCAACAACGTTCGCTCATGATTTACCAACGAGAACATGTTTGGTTGGAACGACGGTAATCTGTTGTACGACAAGCGAATGCGATGAAAACGACGTTTACAAGGATGTTGCTGTCATTGAATTTGTCGCGAAAATGTTTCGAAAATCATCTTTTTAATGTTAATTTTTTAAATGTTAATTTTTTAAATGACAAAAAAATCTGCTAGCGATATATTTGTACTAATGTCTTTATAGTAATTTCCTTGTATATTCCTAAGTTCTATCGAGTTCTGTCCTAAGTTGTTTGAGTTGATTCTCGGAAGTACTTTTAGTAGTAAATTATTTCTAAAATTCAAGATTGCAAAATTATAAACATATTTTCGGTGGTTCCTGGATAAATAACGAAGGACTCCTTTAATGTTAGATAGTTGGGGCTGAACAATAGATGAATCAGGTCGCGGCTCACAAGTCGCTTGCTCCCTCACCGTCCCCCTATAAGCTATAATCTATAACCCATGCCGTTTAGAAGTTCCCAAGGAATGTCTATTCTCATAATCGAGCAGAACTAATTATAAAAATTATCAAGAATCTACGGGGCCTATTACTAACTGGTATAAATGGTTGATAAAAAGCAAAATTTGTTTTTCTTTCCAAGATTTTTCGGCATTACTGTGAAAACAATGAGACTAGGTAGATCGTTCGCTTCTAAAATCACTCTAAAATACAAGATCGTAAGATTCTAATACATAAATAGTCCTTTCCCAGTTGAATTCTAACGTCAGTTTCGTGAAACCAAAAAAAAAAACAAGAAAAACGTAGCATCTGAACCCCAGTTACATCGTTTAGAAGTTCCCAAGGAATTCCCCCTTTTCCCATATTCGAGTAGAACTAATTATAAAAATCATTAAACTACAGGGATTATTAATAACTGCTCTAACTGGTAGACAAACAGCAAAAAAGCAACCCAGGAAGCGAAAATGAGAAAGTGCATGGTGTAAATTGCGCTTGCACATTATAAATCTGAGCGTACTTTTGGCTTAAAGTGAGCGCGAGCTTTAAGACGAGATCAAAGAGTCAAATAATGAAAAAGAAGCTCATCTGGCAGCCTGTAAAATTGGCAAAAACTCACGGAGTGCAAGAGAGATGAACGAATTCCGTGGAGGAGGAGGAACAGGAGGATATTCCGCCTGCAGGCAAAGTCACAAAGTTTTTATTATTACGCTGTCGCCTCCTGCTCTGCAAAACTCTTTTCCATCGTAAATGCAAAAATGAATGAAGAAGTAAACGGTCGACGAAAGAACTTTTAAAGGTGGCATTCAGAAGTGCAATTTTGATGAGGTTTTAATAAGTCTCAGAAGGGGCAAAACTCTCAGCGGCCGTTTCTACTGGGCGGATCAGAAAAAGGCTTCATTAAAATTATTTTTTATTTTCTTGTATGATTTTATGGACTTGAGGATTTTAGTATGAGGGTTTTAGTAGTGGATAGGAGTGGGTGAGGGAGTGGGAATCTGAGTGGGTGAGGAGGGAGAGAAGGGAGAGGAGGAAGAGGAGGAAGAGGAGGAAGAGGAGGAAGAGGAGGAAGAAGAGGAGGAGGAGGAAGAGGAGGAAAAGGTGGAAGAGGAAGAAGAGGAGGAAGAAGAGGAAGAAGAGGAAGAGGAGGAAGAGGAGGAAGAGGAGGAAGAGGAGGAAGAGGAGGAAGAGGAGGAAGAGAAGGAAGAGGAGGAAGAGGAGGAAGAGGAGGAAGAGGAGGAAGAGAAGGAAGAGGAGGAAGAGGAGGAAGAGGTAGACGAGGAAAGCTGAAATTTTTCAGTAAATAATCTAATCTTCATCAAAAACCGTCGTTTCTTAAAAGGCGTCTAAGGCGACAAGTAATTTCCGGGGTGTTTTCGTCGAGATTCACACTTTTCATCGGAGTGAGAGTCACCCGAAAACGATGGCAATGGTTTGAGTGGGTAGATGAAGGATACATCCACTGATGCGCCCACCAGTAGCAACTGGGGGATGCAGGAAGAGTGGGAGTGCCGAGAGTTAATTAAACAGCCGTTTTGTTTCAGTAATGATCCACTGTGCGAACACACTCAAAGACGGTTATTAACTTCGCGCCCGGCGTTATATTAATAGCTCCTCGTCACTCCTCACTCCTCAGTCTACACTCTTCTTCATTCTAACCTTCGGTATTACTCTTTCATGTCCTATAGTTCCTGGATTTATAGAGAAAAAAATGTTTTTCTAATGCTTTGTAGAACTAAGTGTGATTGGACAAATGCCCAATCAGTTTCCAGGTTGTCAGATGAGGCACGGTGCCAATTTTATATTTACACTTATAGTTCCTCTCCTGAGGTCTCAGGTCTGAAGTCTTTCAACACATTTGTTAAAAAATGCCACACACATGGCCGTTCCATAGTAGACATCAACATATGTGTGTCATTAGCGGATGATTAATCACCTAAGTAGAAGTTTCGCAACAAACGCAACATTGTGCTACAAATAATAAAAGATCCAGGGTTTAGGAGGTGTGGTGGGAACGGTGTAAACGTAGGGATCGTGGGGATCGACGGGAGTCAGATCGGCACTACGCAGTGGACTCTAGAGTATCGTGAACAACATATTGAAACAAATGTGTTTGCAGTAAAGTTCGATATTAATCCAGGACTGAAACCCCGGGGCCCCTGCACACTGGCTAATATATTGCACTGCGATCCAATTTCCTTCAACCCTATAACATCCTCTCCTTCACTTTGAAAGTAAGAGAAGGCCTTTTGTGAAAAGAAAAGCAGGAAAAATAAGACCATTTCCTCCCAAAAACAAACCAAGAGTATTTCCTATTTCCTTTTATATACCATGTGTTCGGGTTAATAATGAGAAGTTGCTAAAGCTGATGACGCATTCCCATTTTCATTTTTATTTTAGCATTGTATGGGCGAATTAAACCAATTAATGCAGTGGATTCGGAATGCAGAATTACGCAGTGCCCTGCAGATAGTAAATCGTGCTCCTGGCAATGTGCAATGTGAGTCCCGAAAAAGTCCCGGTCCCAGTTGTCCATTATTCGGGAGTTTCAATGTCGATAGCAATGGCGTAACTCCACATTGCGCAATTCGAGCCCAGCTTCAAAGCGATACATTCGGAAATGCAATCCGAAATTGGTTGAATTCGTCATTTGTTCATCGGTGATGTAAAGGATGCCTCATGTGGGATAAATTGCGTAAAAGCTCTGCAAACAATGGCTTCAACTGCCATAGATTAATCACACAATACGGTACAAGGCTTCAAACTATTCAGACAGACTTTGGCTAGTTTGTAATTCCGAAAATTTCATAGAATCCTAGATTAGGTTTAGGAGTTTAGAGAGATTCTAGTGACTAGTACATTGAATTTTCCCAATCTTGATGTATCTCTTTAATTTGTCTTCAATTTTTCCAAGACTCTGAGGGTCACGTTGATAAAAAAGACTTCAAATGAGAAACCTTTTAATACTCTTTCAAAATATGCTAAAATCTCTTTTACTTTTCGAGATATGAGCGTATAAATAAGGAATTGCAATAATTTAGCTTTTCTTGAAGATATTTGTATGTTTGTTTTTTAATGGTAATTTCTTGAAAACTGCATAACTATACGAGCATTTTATGATATGAAAAATTTAATGTTATCTCAGATTAGGTCTACTATCATATTTTATCATGATATAATACTTAAAAACAACAAAAAAATGATTATTTTGCAAACTACGTAATTTTTCTAAATTCTGTAAAAACTGTCAGGACCAAGCTAGTAAAAAAAACTTCACATGAAAAATCTTTTAATTCTCTTTCAGAATTTGCTAAAAGGTTTGAAATATCTCTTATAGTTTCTGAGATATACTCATTGATATGAGGAATTACAATAACTAAGCATTTAGTTGTAGATATTTAATTTTTTGATGATTTTGCGATCGTAATTTCTTGCTAACTTGAAAACCGAGCAAGTTTTCAACATTTCTCGATACGAGAGAATGCCGGTAATCCGTTAAATGCATTACATCATAATTTGTCGTCATTTACACATGAAATGAAGCCAAATTTTTCAATACGTTTAAAATTTAAGCATTTTAGAAATAAGAATATATTGGAACTATATAATTTCATTTGTGGGTTTAACATATGATGTTTGTGATTGCATATTCATCATTCCTGACTTAATGTACGTAATTCCCCATGACCGGAGCACCCTAAGTCGATGAGACTTAACTATCCATGCCGAAATATTAATGACTGTTATGAATGGTCGTAAAAGAGTACAGAGCTCGTAAATGTCTGTTTTTCATCGAAATTATGCATTTTACCTGTTGTTTTTGCACGCACGAGTATAAGCCGCAGGTCTTTCAGCAATTTCCTCCACATATGCGCATATTGCTCTTAAGTCAAGTAGTTCAGAAGTCGTCCACAATGCACATATTGTTATGGTAGACGTCGTTTATGCGGAAGGTTTACTGTATTTAAATAACAACGTGCGTTGTTATGGGTTGAAATTAAGACTTTCAGAGTGACTTATGTGCGGGGCGTGCAAATGGAAGTTGCAAAAATGCTGATTTTTAACCAAGGTTAACTTTGTTCGCGCATCTAAAGAAGCAGAAGTGAGCTTTTACTCACTTCTATTATACGATACGTTAACGAGTTTTATGAGAAGAGAAACTCTGAAGTTTCAGAAATATTCTTAGACATATTTACGTATTCCTAGACATAGTTGCTTAAATTGGTAAATTGACGATTTATATTGCGGACCATGTTGAGGTAAAGTATCTTACAAGAAAGGAAATTAGATTATATTTCATATTCTGCAATGATATTTGAAATATTCCTGTTTGTTTTTGAGATGTAAGCGTTCAAATGAGAAATAGTAATAATTAGACTTTCATTATTTATGGAGATATTTGCATTTTATGGGCTTTTTGAAGTAAATTTCTAAATATTTGGAAAGCTAAATAACATTATCAGTATGTTTTGATATGAGGAATTGAATATTGTCTCACAATTGCGCTAATATCATGTTTTATAGAGATTTAAAGAGATTAATTACTTAAAAACAGCGAGACTCAATACTTTCACTATTCTATTTTACTTTCCTATTTTCTTCAAAAACTGTCAGGGCCACTTTCATAAAAGGAACTTCACAAGGAAGAGCACTTAATTCTCTTTCAGAATATGCTCATAAGTTTGAAATATCTCTTTTATATTTTGAGATTCGAGGGTTTAAATAAAGAATTTCAATAATTTTTCCTGGAAATATTTTTTATTCCGCATGTTTGATAGTAATTTCATTAATTTCGTAGAAATATTTGAAAATACAGTAAATATTAAATACTTTAAGAAATTAAATTAAATAAAATTTTATTAAAGAATTTTCTAAAACATAACGTATACAATTTCAACAGTTTCAACGTAAAATAAGAAGAAAATAACAATAATTGACAAGGAAACAAGTAGACAGCCACACACAGCGTGACACAACGAACTGAAAGTATGCATATAATAAAATTAAGTAAATAACAACAACCTAAAGGACCAATTCGTATGACTAACAAGTGGTAAGACTTGTTAGTCTTACACAGGTTCGGAATGTTTATGGTATTTTTCCATGAAATTGAAGTTTATTGCAAAACCGCACAGTAAGACACCTCATCCTGAACATAGTTGAGTAAATTGGTAAATTGCAGAGTCATAAAATCTGCTTACAATTATTATCCACGTTTAAATTCCGGCAGATTAAATCCCCTCCACGGAGACTCTGGATCAGTGCGTTGGATCAGCACTCCCTCCTGTCTTCGGTTTACACCAATTTATTTGCAAACTGTATTTTCATCTGTTTGTGGTGCTGTGACAACAAGTTTTGCACAATATCAAATTTCTCTTGGATTCGTTCTTGCGTCTTTCCTCCTTGTGTTCGCCAAAGAACAAGAGGGTTTTGGGAGTGAAGCAAACCCGAAAACATCTGCTAATTTAGTCACGATGCCGATGCCGACGCCGGGACAGGAAATTATTCAAGCTGTGCCATAATTCAAGGCTGTAGAAACACTCGGCACACTGTAGTCACTTCTTGTCCTGGAGGCACAAACATAAGCAATTCTTGCATGGTATGAATTTCCCCTCATTTTCGGTTTTCAAGCCTACCAGTTCCAATGGCAAGAATAGTTCTCGGTTGGTGCTCTTATTATTACTTACCAACCAACACCATGATCAGAAAGAAGTGGTGCTGGCTCAGCAACCACAAGCTCAGCATACTTCGAATTACAACTACCATTCGGTAATAAAATTATTAAACGCGTACTGTGCGTGCGATTGCTTTCGGGCGTTATCATTACCCAGTCGTCCAACTAACGCCAGCCCAGCACAGCCAGCCTGTGCGTTTTAATTTTATTTTGTAATTTTCGAAATTACAATTACGACCTCAATTACAATTCACAATTACGATTTGGTTACGTACGAGGCGCAAAATTCATTCCGATGTAATAACCATAATTGCGTGTGCTACAAGTGCTACAACTATTTTTCAATTAAATTTCGGAATTAATTGCATTTGGAAATAGAAATTATTGCCCAATCGCAGTGGTACTCCTCTTCCAGACGTTATAAACGTGTTAGTACCGTACATACTCATAGTTTTCGAGAGGTTTTCCCATGATTTTCGCTTAATTAAGTCAACTTAAAAGTGAATAATGAAAGAGAGGCTCATTATTCAATTCCTCATCCCTACAATCCCTACAAATGTCATGCTTAATGGTAAATTACTCTGTGAGTACATTAACACGTTTTTTTTAGGGTTGTTGGTTTCATATTGAGGCTTGAGCCTTGCACATTGAGCCCTTTTTAGCTTTAGCCCCGTATTTCCGGTGTTAAAAAATGGGTGTACAAACAAAGCGTCAAAAAGCCTGAAAAGTCAGTAATTTGTTTGGGTTAAAACAAGTGAATGCGGGACAGGAAGTCAGTGGAAACATAAAATTCAAGAGTAGCTTTATATTTTTCTGTCATTTCTTTTTTGTTTTGTTTTTTAAATATATTTTAACTGGATATTTTATTATAAAGTAACGGAAACGAGGAAGATCTCTTAATGTACTTTCCGAATATGCTAATAGTTTTGAAATATCTGTTTTAGTTTTTGAGATATGAGCGTTAAAAAGAGTAATTACAATAAATTTGTTCTAGTTTTTGAATTTTTTGCACATATTTGCATTGTTTAGGATTTTTCCACTGTAATAGCGGGGTATCAGGAAAACTGAGAAACTATTTGACCATTTTCTGATTTGGGGGATTGAATGATATTTCATGATTGACTTTTTATCATGTTTAATCGTGAGATCAAGCGATTAATTTCTTAAAAACAGCAAAAACTAGAATATTTTGCTAACTATGCAACTTTTTAGTTTTGTTCGAAAACTACTAGGGCCACACTAACAAATCTATCACACAAGAAAGAGCATTTAATTCTCTTTCAGAGCGTGCTAAAAGATTTGATATATCTCTTACAGTTTGTGATATATAGGAGTTCAAATAAGGAATTATAAAAAGTTGACTTTTTGCTGGTGATATTTGATTTTTTTGGATTAGTCAATAGTAATTTCTTAAAATCTGGAAAACTAAGCAACTGTTTCAGCATTTTTTTTTGTTATGACTGATTGAACATTATCACACAATTGACCTACTAACATATTTTATCAAGATATAAAGAGATTAATTACCTAAAACGGCACAAAATCTTAATGTATTGCAAACTACACAAATAATCATTTTTTTTTCAAAAACTACCAGGGATTCGCTATCAAACCTACTGCACAAGAAAGCTCATTTAATTCTCTATCAGAATATCTTCAAAGATTTGAAATATAACTATTAATTGTTGAGATATAAGCGCTTAAACAAGAAATTACAATAACTAAAAGTTTTTGATCAAGATACTAACTACGCTACTTTTCGAAAAGTTTCAAAAACTGCCCAGACCTCACTAACAAAACTCCGAAATAGGAAAGAGCATTTAATTATATTTCAGAATATGTTAAAACATTTGACTAAATGAGATAATTTAGCCTTTGAGATATGAGCGTTAAAATGAGGAATTACTATAGTAAGAATTTCTGTTGGATGGTTTAAATACAATTTATTAAAAAATAATGAAAAAAAGACTTAAGAATTATATTTGTTACAACTATTTACAGAAAAAAAACGTAAAGGTTTTAAACTCTTCTAGGAACATTAAAGTATACCATCATAAGGAACAATTTTATTATTTTTCCGTAAAGCGGAAATGAATGGAATGAATGACAGCAAACTAGTCGTGGATAATTGGAAGTATTTCAGTGCTAACCATATCCGGTCGGAGTTATTACAGCTTGGCTTGCAATTGGCATAATTACATATTTAACTGCTAATTATATATGTACGTTGTGAAAACAAAGCTCCGGCTTTGTTAAAAATTCTCTTTATATTGCTCGTACATTGTCTCTGGTAAAATGTATCTTAATCTGTTTTTTTTTCTATTGTTATAGGTAAGCCATCACAATAATTTCATTGGAAATTGGAATGGATAATGGTTTGGTTATGCTTTTACTAGTAAGTAAATCATCAAATTATTAATATACTTTCCAATTTTGTCCTTGGGATGAT
>WSZQ02080179.1:0-11694 GCA_019419845.2 Weissflogia rhopalogaster
CCAACGGCGCCGTGGCTTAGTTGGTTAAAGCGCCTGTCTAGTAAACAGGAGATCGGGAGTTCGAATCTCCCCGGGGCCTAGATTGCATCTAGTCGCAATCCATTTTTTAATCATTAAACTAAATTTTATATGCACATCCAATTCTCTAGACATGTATGCAACAACAATAAAGCAATATGACAATATTGTTATGTTCATATTGTCAAAAAAGTCAAATTGAAACAGTTATTTTTCCTAAAGTGTAATTACCTGTAGAAATGAATTCCTGCGGTTTTATCAAGTTTAAAAAACGATTGCATACCAAGCCATAAAATGCATTCAGATATAGGAAAAGCCGCTATGGTTAGCGATGCAGAACTGCTGAGGCGATTTCGTACAAATTTCGTCCAGATCGCATCACTACAGGGTCGGGTGGCTTATCTTATCATGTCGGCACATGCAATTCACCCCCACGTACTTAATAGGTAATAAATTATATACATATTTTAAAAAAGTAAATATTTAAGTGTTACAAGATTAATTATTGTTAATAAAATGGGTTTTAGTTATGTATCACCGTCAATGACAAAATTATTGTATTTCAACATGTTATATGGTATTGGTGTCATGATTTGCTTTCGTCCAAATATGAAATCATTTCGTTTATTTCATCGGATTAGTTATGGGTTTGTATTTTCAAGTATTAATTATGCATTTTAGTAATTATTAATTTTATAGTAAACTAGGGCAAACTAAATTAATAATTAAGAACTAATAATTTATTGTAAGTAACCGGTTTTAAGAAGGATTTCAACAGAGAGTTTTTCATTTTCTCCGGTTTTCTCTACATTCCTTGGAATGTAGGGTTTTAGATGATGCTGATGAGCCTATTCTGACTTTACCCTACTCCTGCTTTTCTACTTTTTTCATTTTCTCTGGTTTTTTTTCCGGTTTTCGCCTAATCACTTGCATTCCTTGCAATGTAGGGTTTTAGGTGATGATGTTGATGATCCTACACTGATTTTTCTGCTTTTCTACTTCTCTGCCTCGAACCAACCCTATTCCGTCTACCTCCTCTGGTCCACCTACACATTGGACCCACACAGACTACCTACTCATTCTTGACCAGCCTTTCATTCCCAATGCTCGTCAATTCCTACCGTAGGTGAGGTACCTCAGGTAAGAAATCATTTCGGAATGTATAGGAATCATGGGAGGTACCTCACCTGCGTACCTCACCACACTTGCAAACGTTTATCATTTCATACTAAGCCTCCCTGCTCCAGAAAGAACGAAATAATCTGGAATTGACTTCTCCAATCTCATTAGGTCCTTCAATAACCAGGTCTGTTCGCGCTCAAATACCTCCCATTCATTCATCTCCCACATTTACAGTCCATAACTAACGTCACTCCTCCGTCACTTTTATCCAATCAACCCTACACCCCTTTCCTTCCTCTCCCTTTCTCCCATTCCTTCTCATTTTGGTAACCCATGCATACCCATGCTAGATATATCTGATAGAGTCATACCAGTTAAATTGCAACAAGAGACAGTCCGGGTGTATATTATCATCTTCTCTCTAGCTTTCAAGTTAGCTCTGCGTTGACTAAGTTGAAGTGGCGTAAATAACTTATTGCCGATTCAAATCCGGTCGGGGGTATTATCATTTTCTCTTTTATTTAATGTAATTCATGATTAATATCAACAAAGTTTTATGAACTAAGACGGAAAACTCTAATACCAATTCTCTAATTCTAATCATCTTATTATTAATAGTATTTTTGTTACTATAAAGTTATTTAGCGGCGGCTTGCCGCGTTGTGGAACTCGGTGCTCGTTAGATCACTGCAGTTAAGCAACGTCGGACGTAGCTAGGCGTTGGGTGGGTGACCACTTGGTCTCCCCACTCAACAAGTGGCTGTGGCGCCGTCCGCGACTCCTGATTTCGCGGGAAGAACGCGAATGAAGGTTGGGCGATTCGCTTGCAACGGTCCCCGAAAAAAAAAATCAGTATTGGCAAGTACCACCGGATTGGGCCGGGCGAAAGTTACTATTCCCTTACACCACTAGGAGGTAGAAAAAGGTTGTTGAATAATAATAATAATAAAGTTATTTTAAATACTTTACCATATTCCTGCTAAAAACTTTATACTGCCTGAAAAAAATTGCTGTATTTCCAAAAAATATAACTATCTCTAAACATAAACAATAATTTCTAGAATTTTGGGAAGCATAATGTTCAACTACAGCAGCATGTCCTTCTTCACATGGACCAAAGAAAACCTAGCCTCGACTACACCATATTTCGCCCTCTTTATGAGCCTCTTTGCTGGAAGAATCTTCATGTTCCATCTCCTTTCTTTCCTTTACCATGTAGATACCAACGAAGACCCTGACTTATCCCGAAACTCCACTTTCGACACTTTGTACAATTCACTGCAATTGTAATCTGTAAATAATCGCTGCTTTCGCAACAAAAAAGAAGAAATAAGAAAAAACGACACCAAGAAAATAATACGAAAGAATACAGATATCATTTAAATTTTAATTAGATCTTATTACACATTTCACACTCGGCAAACTACACAAATAATGGCTACTTTATTAGCTCCTTAATTAAGAGAAATCATAACAAATTTTCATTAATTACAAGTATTATCACCACTGTCGGACAGCAGGGCAAAACTCGACTTGCTTTTTTCAGCTCTCGGCTTCTTATTTGCTTAGAAAACTACATGCTAGAAATATATCTAAAGTATTTAGATACTTTCACGATTTTATCACAGTTCAGTTTATCACTATGACCATAATTCCACGCGGCGAGGGTGGGGGATGTTAAGAGACGCAGCTAGTAAACTAGTACATTTGATATTAAATCTGAAACTTTGTTCAAGTGATTTAAATTACAAATTAAGTTAATGATTCGCATGATGCGTTTTATCTCGTTCGCTGTGTCTGTCTGTGGTGTGTTTCTGTAGAGTCAATCGGGCAAATCGCCTTATGGGGGAAAGGTTTGCTTCTGGCCTTCTGGCTGGTGGTGGGTTTGAGTTGAATTCGATTAGTACAGGTTGGTGTGGTCCCCGTGTGCGAGTAAGGTAGGGGCAGTTACTACCACTTCTCCAGAGTGTGCATGCTCATCGCCACCGTGGTTGTGTTCATGTCCAGCTAAAAAAATGAAACAATTTTATTAGATTTCTGTTGATTTCTTAAAGAAAGATTTTAAATATTTAAGGTTTTTTTTTCTTTCGAAAGGGTTATGATGAGTTATCTTCAAATTTGTTGGTGTTTAGGGATGTGGGCGGTTAAGGGATGTAATAACAGTTTTAGACGAGGTTAGGATATATTAGGAGAGGTTAAGTTGGATTTGAGAAGTTATTGGTAGCAATTTTTGATTCTTAGAGCTGCTGTTTATAAATGAAGACAGTTGAAGAAGGTTTAGGTAGTTTAGACAGAATTGAGTAGAGGTTAGGATAGATTAGAATGGTTTAAGGCGTGTTTGGTTATGTTTTACAAAGAAATATTTCAATATTACTGATATACTTCGAAGTAATGGCAGCTGAAGTATGTTAACGCTAAGTTTAGAATATACTATGAGAGGTTAAGTTGACTTCGAAAAGATTATTGGGAGTATTTCCTGCTTCTTAAAACTTCTGTTTCAAAATTAAGGCTGTTGAGGCCGGTTAGAGAATAGTTGTATTAAGGTGTGTTTGGTTGTTATACATAGAAATAATTCAGAACGTTTTGACCTGGGTCAAATGTGTCCCCTGTTTGAATTAGGTCTAATAAAATGTTGCCAACCACTGGAGTATAGGTTATATTATACTCAGAACTAATTCATTATTACTGGTAGAGTTAAAAGTAATATAAGTTGACACAGATTAAGTTAAGCTAAATCTGTTTTGAAAGAAGCAAGATTCTGAAAGGTTATGTGGTATTTCATCAAATTCTTCAGGTTAGAATAGAAAAACGTACAGTAAGTTAAATAGAAAAAAAAAGGAAATTGTGAAGTTTTTTTAGTTCGTTTATGTTATGTTATCGTAGACTAACAATAAGCATGTTTTCGTAGACAAATTAGGTCGATATTTGGAAATGAGATTACAATATATGAGCCTCATTTGCATAATATGTATTTTAATATACATTTTAAACTCCCAAACGCTAAAAATAAAACCAGAAAGTCGATTAATTAAAATACTATAAAACATCAACGACTTCAATGAATGCATAAGTATCACCATTCCGACATCTATAGCTATATTAAATATAAATAATGCTGAACTGGCCTGCAATAAACATGATAATGACTTACTGCTCAGGTCATGGAACTGTCTGTAAGTAATCAAACTACGAGTAAACAATGTTGTAAACTTATAAAACTTGAATTTTTTACTAGACGAACACAGAACAAACACAACAGAATCAGAGATATAATCAAAACCTATATTTTCAAAATAATATCATATACATTTCTTCAATGTGGTGCTTACAAAGAAATGTCCGATATCAGACATTTCTTGGTTTGAATATATTTACGATGTGCAATTTGTTTTATCAGGTAATCTTAATTTTAAGTTGAAAGATCACTTTGCTTTGCTTCCTTTTATAAAAAAAAAAAACAAATAAATAAAATGAGTCCAACCAAGTGGCGCAGTGGTATGGTTCTTTCACTGTCCATGAGGTCCCGGGTTCGATTCTCGGACGGGATACATATTAAAGTGAATTCTTCTTTTCAATTGTGTTAGCTTCTAATATGACTAATTATATTGAAAAAGAATTGAATAGAGCTAATGACCATAGCAGTTGATGCTCGGTAAAATCAAAGAAAAAAATAATAAAATGAATCCACAAAAGGGTTCTGGTCCGATAAGCTTGGTTCTTGCCCATGGCTTGGTTGGTTTATTAGCCATATCATTGCCGGATATACTCTTTGTTCTCAGATACCCACATGCGGGATTATTCTTAGCCAGATGCCTTAGGCTGTTTTGATATTTCCAGATTCATTTGTTTGACTTACAAGACCTTTTATGCGCCTTTAGTAGTGCCTGACTTTCCGGGGAGATGATATCAGAGCCACAGAAATGCTACCGAAGGCAATCCCGGGCTCACACGTCAAGGGCAATCGTTTTCGATTGCAGTATGGTTGGGCTATATCCCAGAACCATAAGGCTCTTGAACCATTGCCTGTTTCGTGCTTGGGGACATCGGTTTGCTAAGCAGAGGTTTCGTTTTCAAACCCACGGACTAGCTCTGACGCTCTTTCGAGAAATTCAATGAGTTTCGTGATTAAGTCCTCAAAATCTTTTTTAGCATGATATCCAAAGACTTGTGCATGTGTGCCATTCTTATCAAATTCAAAATTGCTCAATTTAGAACAGTATTGACTATATTCGTTTTGTTCAATTTGGTTTTCAGGTTAAGCTGAACTAAGAATTAACTATTTGAAAATGAGTATTAAAAAGTGTATGTTTTAATGAAACGTTGTTAAGGTTGCGGAAGGATGTTTTTCAAGAGTTGAAATTACGAGCATACTTTTCTGTGTAGTTACAAACATGTGCTTTATTACATACGGTATGTCACACCTGCCGGGCGTAAGGGAAGAGATGAGCTTGATGATGTTGGAAACGGTGTGTTCTGTGGTGTGGTTGAAGACCAAGTGACCGAGGTGCGCAAGCCGTCAGGCTTGGCAACAGTGGTAGAACAAGTGTGGTGTTCAGAAGTCTGAAGTGTCGAAAAGGCAAGAAAGTTAGGGTAGGAAAGAGATAGAATTAGCCTGGTAGAAATACATTCTAGCTGGCAGGTGTGCGGGTTTGAATAACATTACTTGTGTGTGTGTGTGACATAAATTTGGAGGGAATACATATACCCCCCCCCCCAAGGTTATATAAACTGTATACATCTTCTGTTTGAAAGCTTACAAAAGTACCAAAAAATGATTCGTTTATATAATAGATCTGTCTCTAATAATATAAATAATGGTAGAAACAATACTGCTGTTCAACTATCCAGCATACGAGTTTACGCGACTATGATTACAGGAATATACTTGTAAAATATTTTAAATTGTTTTGCAAAAACCTAACATAAACACTATATTTTGCTCCAATTTTAAGATGCTTGGAAGCAGGTATTCTCACTCACAATCAGATCCAGTTAGAATATGTTAACATAGTTAGAAAGTAGGATAACAGCGGTACCAGATAGGTTGACGCATACAAACCAGCATATGCTGGACATACGAATCGTATGACCAGAATGCGATTGCCCGCTGGACAAGGTGCGTCGACATATACCATAGAAAGCAAAAGTTGTCTGTGAAGGCCACACCAGGTCAATAACTGTACAAACCAACCGCCGAGCGAACGATTCGGCTTTTTGTTTTAAAACCATTCGACGTGTGCTTCATATGTATGCAGACATTCCGCAGCCAGCTTCGCGAAAATTTATGGCGTGAATTAGCATTCAACACACGCAACAGATCTACTGATCGGATATGCTGATATACCGGACGAGATATACCGAGTGGGGAAAAACTTGTTTTCGCCAAAACTAATTGCACTACTTTTTCGCTTCGTTTATCGACGATAAATCGTACACTTTCTTCCTTTTTCCTCTGCATTTATGGCGTTTCCTTGTACAGTTTAACTTGTAATAATATGAATGCGGGAATTAGGCCTAACTTGTGCGATTTGTTGCAATTTCTTTGATGATGTTGGCGACTGGCTTATTGCTGTATTTGAGCGTTGGTCAATGTTATGCTTTCACAAGTGTGCCTTTTTTGCTCCGACGTTTTAAACTGGGTAATGCTGTGCTTCCTTATTAATTTTACAGACAACAGACAATTGCCCAGTGCTTCTCAACGTTTTGCCTTCTTAACTTCTAGACTTGTGCTTATTATTATCGATAATGTGGTAGTGGTGAGAGGCATGTGAGTGATGGTGTCGTTAAAGTTGGACTGCTACTGGTGTAGTTAGGATGGTGTAAACTTGGACAATTTGCACTGATGGTATTTGTGTTTGATGTAATTGCGTTGTTAGATATAAGTGTACTTCATTGCGTTCGCGTTGGAAATGGAAGACTGTTTGTTATGGTGTTCCAGTTTCGAAAGTGAAGAGGCCAAAGAGATATAATGCGGAATAATGCCGCACCTTGAAGCCTCACCTCTTCTATTTTAACAGAAGAGGTTTTATTAAATTTCTCGGGCTTGTTTTGGTTGTGGACCATATTCTAACTTTCGTTTCTCTCTAGATCTTCGGTAGAGATATTATGGGGAAGATTTATGGGTACCATCATTCGTGACTATAATGTAATTGTGTCTTAGTTAGTTTTGCTAATATTAGGACAGATTCAAGTTAGGTTCTCTTGAATAGTTAAATTTTTATTTGGTTGTGTTAAGCATTGTATACAGAAGTAGACCTTGTTGAATTGAATTGATTTGTCTATAGTTTGTCTAGTGATGGTCTATAGCAGTGGTGGTGAACCTTTTTGAAGACTTGAAATGAATTTTCTAATTTTGGTGTATTGATAGTAGTAACTTGAAATAGTAGTAGCGCAACCAATGTTCATAGTCTGAACACCCTAATAAAATTGTATACATAATTTGTTGCATTAGTAGATTGTGAGTAATGACCAATAGAGCCTCTTCCCCTCGCCCAGCGAAAGGGTGTCATTTCAAGATTTGCGTGGGTCATAAAATGACACGCGACTGATAGGCTTGACATCTTCTTCTTGCTGATTTATGGCTCTTGGCAACAAGGCCCTCTGAACCAGAACTAACTCCATATAAATGAAGCAGGTTATGTATCAACTTAAACTGATGACATTACTGATCTGTAGACACGATGTCTAGAATGTATAGTTACTGATATCACACCATTGTCTCGTCTAGCGTCTACCCTGCAATTTGTTAGTCTAGCAACAAGACCATAGACGTAGATTGGTCAATAGCCATTTTCATTAAACAAACTGTGACACGTGTCAGAGACTCAAGTAGCTCAATACTTTTACAGATGTGTACTAGGTTTGGTGTTGTGATATATCATACTTGGAATTGTTTTATGAAGTATAGAAACACAAATTTGAGCAATTTTGATGAGTATAGAATGATACTTTGGTACTTTAAGGTACCATTTTTCTTATGGAAAAAAGAAATTCTTTCCAATAATGTCTTGGTCAGAAAAACCTAAGGATAGAAATGGTTTGTTAGGTTAAATTTTGTTTCTGTGAGGTTATATTGAGATAGATATTATGGTTAATCAGATTGATGGGTATCGCCAAACAGGACCAAGAAGGAGCCTCTTATTCCACCTCCCCTTCATAGAACAAGACATTTTTACTTAAATTATACGTAAAGATACATCAAGATATATTTTATGGAGATTTTTTCCTCATCGCTCTTCCACTAAGCAATTTTTGATTGACTTTCATAAACTAGACTTTCTTCTAACTATAGAGCGAATAATACCAATTATAACACGTCCATGGTAAAAATATAGAGATAAATAACTCACTGATAATTTGCAAAGCAAACATAACTGCAAATCCAATGATAATTGCCAAAAGTTGCCAAATGCCTGCGTGACTGTTGCTGCGTTCACGAGCCAATACCTCGAAGAAGACCACGTATAAGAGGGTACCTGCCGCCATACCCTGGAGTACCACCGATGTCACATCGATCTCCGACGTCCCTGACTCGCTGAGAGCGATCCCGGTGCCAATGCCTAACGATTATCAACATCAGTACCACGATTACCATAAAACCACAATACCGTCAAACCAGTTCCGTCCTATCTGCTTGCCTCTAGACAGACCAGTACTAACCTAACGGGGTGACAATCGCAAACGTCCCAATGTAGATAAAAATCAGCATCATCTTCGTTTTGGACGTGACCAGCTCGACGCCCACGCAGAACGCGATCACCAACTTGTGGGTGGCAATCGCCGCAAACAGATACCACACCTTCTGCACACTATTCTCCAACCCTACGGCAAGTCCCTCGAAAACAGCATGGAAACTAAGTGCCAATACCGCCAACAAGCCGCGAAAAGAGTTCTTGATGTTCTCGTCGAGATGGGCATGGCTGTGGCCGTGACCATGACCGTTTCCATTATGGTAAACTTGATCCGGTTTAGCACCTTCCTGTTTATTACCACCAATCACGACCGGCTGCTCGTCTTTGCTTAAAGGCACACGTGGTATGTGCATGTTGTCCTTCCTTCGCACCGAGAGCGTTCGATGAAGAGCTTGATTCTCTAAACGTCTATCAAGCAATACGTGGACTAGTTCTTCGATTAGGTAGACGAAGAAGAAACCTGAACAGAACACGATTTCTGAGAGGGATATGCCATGGCCGATTATGGGGATCTTTTCGGCCGCCTCCAGCCTGGAGAAACTCTCACGGACTTCTGGCTGGAGGTGGAGGAAGGTGGTAAACAGCAGAACACCGCCGCCGAAGCATAGAAAGAGCGAAATGAGGAGGTTCTTGTCCTCGTTGGCCGACTTGATGTTGATGCGCTTGGCAAGTTTGATGGGCAGCACACCGACGAGAAAGGACGCCAGACCAAGAACGGTCATCGCCAAGATTTTCGCCACCAAGAGATCGTGCACTTCTCCCATGATGCTTTCAACTTTAACTTTGTTTAACTTTAACTTGTATATTCACACCGTTCAAATAGAAAGCATCTGGTATAACGGACACTTACTTCTTGTTTACACTAAAGGATAATAACTGTTCTTGTCCTTGTTTTTTTATTAATCAACGTTTTTCGAAGGAAACCAACACTTTAGACGTGTTTCTTGCTACTATCTTTAATTGTTCTAGCTTAAAATGATTCCGAAAATCCTTGTAGACCAATTGTTCCACGTAGAACAAATAAAAATCACTTCATTAACTCTGTTTTTAGTGTTAAATCCACTGTTATCACACACACTTATTGTTGTTGAGTTATTGTTGAATTGTTGTTGTAAAGTTGATCAACCTGTGCTTCCAGGGAACAGAAAACACTGACTTCCTTTCACAACGCACAGATTCAGCAGATACACCGCGAGAAAGCTTGCGAGCGTATCATCTTGCTCAAGTCAACTGACTTAAGTCAACTTTTCGTTATTTATGCTAGGCGCGCAACGGTAGTTATTTTTTTGGCGTACGTAAAGCCGGTTTTCTCATTCACGCGAACGTTAATGGCAAAAACACCGGTTACTTTTTATTATTATTATTCACTTGATTCACACCAAACTTGATAGATTCCCACTGCTAGAAGCACTGACTGGGTACATACTGACTGCGCAGACTGCACCGCACTCGAGGCTTATATTATTGTTGTCATTATCAATTATTTGCTGTTTATTTATGATTATTCTGCTGTTGTATGTGGCGTCGTCATCAATCAACAATGTGTTTGCGCACAACAATCACATGCACCTTGCACCAATCCGCATGCCGGTTTGCGAATAATTTGCGTTAAACTTTTGTTTCTCCAGTGTTGGGGCGATGATTTGTGTTTAGTCGTGCGTGCCTTGCGTGCGATGATGAGTAAAGCCAATTGCTTTAGCTCCTTGGCAGAATATTTGTCGTTGATGAGCACAACATAGACATACACACATACACCACAAGACTCTATAAATAATGAATAATGCAGCGACTATCTAAAACCTTCACTGCACTGTGGTGTCGAGTGAAATGAGCGAAAAGTTCATTTACATTTACAATTTACAATTAGATTCATTCAATTACTTATTCTTGGTAGGATATATCATATCTGTGGTGTTTTATTAGCTGTCTATATTGTTAATTGTCTTTTTGTTATGCTTTATTATTGTTCTGATGCTCTTTATTTAGTAGACTGTTATGGTATGTTGTGTCGACAATCAATATTTTGCTTATAAGGAACAAAGAATAATGAATGTTAATATTTACTTTTATATTAGAGACGTATCACGATTCGATATTGTTCTATTGTAATATATTATCATCCTTTTTTTTTCTATAATATATTTTTACAGCAAGAGAAAATAACAATGCCGCGACCGGATTTGAATTGGTAACGTGGCAATATTGATGGCGCTATGTAGTAATGAACGGGGGGGGGGGATGGATAAGTTCCTGCTACTTCATACTTGTTCGACTTGTACACATAACGATATATTTTCGTTAATCACGAATTGCAATAATTAGAAAGAAAAAATGATGAGTGCAATCCCCGTATGTCATGTACGGTGCGTTACCAACTACGATGACTAAACATTTATTTAAGTATTAGTTTTATAATAGTTCTATCTCGGCAGAGGCAACCTATACAATGGAAAAAAAAGTGTACTTCAAAGTATTATTGGTTTTTGATAACTTTGGTTGTCATAACATAGAACTGGATCATCCGAATGTGAAACATGTATTCTTTCCTCCGAACTTTACGTCATTTATGCAACCTTAATGCTTATTGCTTGTTGGAACCCTCATTTATAATAATTGATAATTTATCTTGTCTTTTGTCTCCATATAACGCGGTACGAATGATATGGTTTGTACTAATTCTGAGTTTCTTATAGCGCGATTTCCATATAACGCGGAGGACGGTTTCCATACAACGCCCTGCGAATTAGTCTCTTTTGTATGGTTAAATTCAAGTTTCTTCTAGCGCGGTTTCCATATAACATATAATTGTTGGTAGTTAATGAACTGCCAACAATTTCTTCAATTTTAAAACAAAAACTAAATA
>WSZQ02080190.1:0-17673 GCA_019419845.2 Weissflogia rhopalogaster
TACCAAGCTGCGCATGCGTCCGGCCGACTAACCGCTGCCCACTTAAGTTGGCATCTTTGGCGCTTCTTGCGCTTTGACATATGTGAAATAAATCAGTTCTTCTTTGTGTTGTTTACTCTGCTGGGCAAATCAAACCTTCTTAAGTGAAGCTCCGCGAACTTACAACTCGCGGGGAAAGAATTTCATAATTTCGCTTTGCGTATTTACAATAATTATAAATAGTTTTTCATGATCAAGCATAATTCACTTTGTTGAAGGCTATAACTATTTAAGTAGTGGGAAGGGGAGGCTCCGGAAGTGAAGACATAACACTGTGCTTATGAATTACGCATTAAATTTTCATCAAAAATTCAAGGCGTTTGAGTTATTGTACCTCAGAAACCAAATTCCGCAAATCAATCCTATTTCGTCCGTGCAAATGCCTCTAATCTTAAACTTCTCTCAAAGTCCAAATCGATTTTTTTTTGTTTTGGATATAGTCTTGATCTATAACCAAACTATTTCAGAATATTCCTTGAAAATTTCAAGCCGATAGTTACAGTATTTACGAAGTTATAGCTCATTAAGTCTATATAAAAATATATTATTTTTATGCTTATCCAATTTTAAACGCGTTTTCCACGCAACATCGTTTTTCGATTTTGCGTACAGGATTGAGAAAAATCTACTTAACCGATTTGGCTAAGTGAAAGTTCATTTTGTAGCTTATTAAATTATTTAGAATATGACGTCAATTGTTTTTTTGAAAAATATTTACTTACATTTTTTTTCGTATTTAATGCCATTTTTTATGCGAACAATGAACTTAAAATTTAAAACTATAAAACATGCAATTTTAATTTTTTTTTTCAAAAAACTCGACGCCATATTCAAGATAAAGGTGTAAACTTTGCAAAACCGTTTGGGTTTTCCGTTTTCAATCAAAGGGCGCTAGAGTGTACACAGCTGATTGTGAGCAATTCAGAAAATGGGGCAATATGAACATGTAATCAATTTTTGACTTTAATATCGATTATTTAATGTAAATATATTTCACTGTGCTTATGAATTATGCATTAAATTGTCATCAAAATCAATGTGTTTTGAAAATCAAGTATATTATGACATGTTCATTGAAGAGGTACCTCTTTTAAGTTTCGAAAGCGAGATATCGATTTAAGATATAGTCATATCTATCTGTATCGAAATATTGTCGAAATATTGTAGCTCTATAAAAATAGCAATTATTCGAGGCGTACATCGTGAATCACTTCATGAAATTATTCCTTCGATTTGTAGATATTTATCGATGAAGTCGGTAATCTGAACGACGCTTTTTTTTCGAATTGTTATCAATTGTAACACATTTTCGTGACTTTGCCTTACATAATTTTAGTTAACGTCGCATAAACTTGATAAAAGTGAAGTATTTCAGTAATCGGGCCACTGTAACATTGATATAATTGAGATAAGTTCGAACGAAACCTACTTTAAAATTCCACAGCTGAATGTGCACACAAATATTTGCATTATCTATTATTTTTTATGTTCAGCATTATTCAATGACTCTTTAACAATTCTTTGAGTTTTATTGTTTACATAGTTAATATAGTCTTTAGTCTTGGCTGGTAAAAGTTGAATACTTCAGTAATCCGGACAATGTTCCTTGGAAATATCCGATTAGTCTGAACAAAAATGATATATAAATTCCAGAATACAATACGATGTGCATGAAATATTTGTGTCATTTTTTTGTTTGATTTACCGAGCTCCGATATTCAATTTTTTCAGTGTAATTTGTCATATTAGAGGCTAACACTATTGATAAAAAAGAATAATTTACTTTACTATGTATCTATTATTTTTATGTATAGAATTATTCTGTTTTTTTTTTGCAATTAGTGAACGAGGAACAATTCAGAATGCTTTGTTTTATTACTTCCCTTGTTATCAATTCAATAAGAATTTTAGTAACACTGTCAGGCGTAAGGGAGAAACCTTATAGTCCTGAAACCCATATACACTTGGCGCTCTTGTGTAATTTAGATTTGATCGATATTTATAATATCGACTTTTCCATATTTATCGTCGCTTTGATATCGATATATCGAAAAATTGGAAATATCGATTTCGACAAATATCGATATTTCATTATCGTCTGATATGTCTACTACACATATACGCACGAAAATAGTGGCCGTTTGTTGACATTTCATCTGCGTAACATGTAAACAAACAAAAATCATTCAACTTCTTTTGGAACGAAGCCTCGAATAGAAATTGAAATTAAAACAACATTCAATTCACTTGAAATGAATAATGCACTTTTTTTTCATACATTTTTTATGTGGGATGGCAGCAAGTGTACAAAACTATTCTACAAATCTATGCCGTTCATTAGTACAGTCTGCTTGCATTATTCCACGGTATTTTCAAGT
Source organism: Weissflogia rhopalogaster (assembly GCA_019419845.2). Taxonomy (NCBI): domain Eukaryota; kingdom Metazoa; phylum Arthropoda; class Insecta; order Coleoptera; family Staphylinidae; genus Weissflogia; species Weissflogia rhopalogaster. The sequence goes on from WSZQ02080190.1 coordinate 2,418, forward strand.
TTGGAAACTATGCACCGCATGTATAAAACTTTGCTATTTCCATTCCGTCATAGTTTTTAACTATGGAGCATAGTTTTTGAACATACGGAGAACTGATATTAACAAGACACTTGAGGATACTGATGATATTTTAAATTTAGATAAAGAAAAGTTTAGACCCATCGAAAGGGTTCTAACTGCTAAAGTGCGAAAAGAGAGTTGGATGCTGTAAAGAGAGGTTTTGCAGGAAGACCGTCAAACATATATGAGTGTGAAATTAATCGTGGTAATTTGTACAGAAATTGAAGTAGTCAACAAGTCAAGTCTTTATGTCATTTTAAAATATTGTAAAATGCATATAGTTTTTAACATGCATTATATGAATACCGCGCTGGTATTCATATATTTTCTATATTCATATATTTTAATGGCCTCGGGCCATTAACGTTTATTCTATTAGCTAGCAGATTCTTTTGGAATTTTTGAAATATCTCTTATAGTTTTTTTAAGTACATGCATTTAAGTTTACCACATTCATTCATGGAAAAATCAATATTGCGAATAAAATATTACAAATAAAATTTTTATATCAAATTGGTATCATTCGAAGCGGAACTTGATTCCGCTTGGGTTCCACATTCCATGGAAACACTTTTAAAGGAATTGTTTTTAATTTAAAGAAAATATTATAGGAATAAGCAATCAATAATGTTTGCGTGCGCCCTCGATTTATTCATTTTGAGCTGCAATTTAAAATGTATTTTAAATATAAATAAGTGACAAACAGTTTTATAATGTTAAAATACTTTATGAAAACTTCGTTCTTCACTTCTACTTAACCAGGTGATACTCGCCCTTATGTGGGGTTGATGTCACATCCATCAAATTGTTCCTAATTTCATGTACTTTCATGTAAACATTTCCTGGTTATTGTTATGGGTTTGTAGTGCATGAATGATTTGATATTTTCAATATCTATGAGGTATGGCTAATTATATAAACCCTGAAGTTATCAAGAATAGAACGATATTAGAAATAGGTTTGCCGAAAATTGTATGGAAATCGATCACTGTGCGACGCCCGCAATAAAGAAATCTGGTCTTTTTGGTATAATTGGAATTTTACAATCCATTCCTATTGGAATTTACTCCCAAAATTAAGCGCGCGCAATATCCAACATAAAATTTATGTATTTAGTCAAACAATTTCAGATCATTTCAAATCACTTAAAAATTCCGAAATACTATTTGCACGTAGTAGATTTTATGTTCTGTTGCGAATATTTCTGGTTATTATATTTTTTATATATTTAAATGAACTCTGGCGATGAGAGTAACAAAAAACCATATTAGATATATTGATGTAAAATAATGTTCAGTTCATGTTGAACTTTGCAGATATCAATATGTAATATTTGTTAATGAGCTTGTGGCATTAGCATATCAGCGTATTGGTTTATCGCGCGCTGGCAGTAAGACAGAAAACAACCGGTTCGACGTTTTCGCACGGCGCGGCCCAAAATTAGATAGACATACGACGGTGGCCGGACGGAAAATTTTGCGCCGAAATTCGCGAAGCAAACGCGCGCGTCATCGCCGACCGGCCGGCCCGGGGGCAACGAGGTTAACGCACCGCCGGCGCGCTATCAGCAGCCCGAGAGAACTCTTATCACGCGCTCAAGATGCCGCCTGATCACAGCATGGCAAATACGAAATCGAAATTTTATTGACAGCTTGCGTGCATAGCCTGTAATTTAAGCGTATGCGTCCGCTCTGCGGCTTTTTCTTCACGCGAACATCAACAAACGGTGCGAGAAAAATCCCCAACATCGGGCGGTGAATTTTCGGCGGAAATTGAGTAATTGGATGTACAGAGGCAGGCAGTGTCGCCGCAGCAGCTTGCGGTGGATCTTTTTTTGCGTCGCAAAAACCCTCTTGACATTTGCGGCGATGGATGCCAGCGCGAAACGCCGCCAACAAATCGCGCAATCCGCGATCGTCGGCCAAAGCACGCGTGTCGCAATTTGCAGGCGGCACAAAAGCCGGCTTGTTTATAAAGCACGATCGAAGGCGGTGGAGGATATATCGAAATCAATGTCATTGTCGATGTTTTATTTTTCCGCTATTGTTTCGATACAGGCTATTTTACTGGGTTTAGTTATACGACGAATTCTAATCAAACTTTAATTTTTAAAACCATCAAAAGTGAAAGCGGAATTAGCGGGTTTCCAAAATAATCATTAGTTTTGTTTCAAGTTTATTTTATATTCAGCACGTGCAAATTGCGATGAGCCTACGTAGCGCACACAGGTTAACGCGACTGAAATTGGCCACAAACATTTGCGCGCGCGCTCGATTGACTCATTTTGAGGTGCAATTTAAAAGTATATTAAATATTAAGCTATCAACATGAAATGACTCTTCCACAATAACTCTTCGAATATAACATGAAAATTAACTAAATTCTTTCTTCATATGTCCTTCAATGATATGACGCTTTAAATATCTATTTTTTTCGTATGGTATAAACCTTTTCCTGGTTAATTTTGTGGGTTTGAAGCGACTGAATTCCCCCGAAAACATTTGTGTGAGCTCGATTTGACTCATATATTTTACATATATTAAATATTAAGCTATTAACATGGAACTGTTCCTAAACTCTTCTTCTGCAATATAACGTGAAAATTAATTCAATCCGTTTTTGATAAGTCCTCAATTATGTCGTTTTAAAGGATTAGTTTATGAAAATGGCATTTTTTATTTAAATGGATTGTTTCACCCTTATCGAATGAGGGGGGTTCATGTTTGATATATCAAATTGTTCCCTATTTCATGTATTTTCATAGGGTATAAATATTGTCCAGATTATTTTTGTGGGAATTTCGGTTTTGCCATGTTTATACTTGATAACATGGTTTCACTTGGAAGTTGAAAACAAAGTTTTCATATAATCATGACTTTTAAAACCGAATAATTGAAGGATTTATCAAGAACGTATTGAGTTAAACTTCGGAACATATTGAAGTAGAAGAGTTGAGGAACTGTTTGTCACTTATTTCACGTTTATAGCTTGATATTTAATATGTTTAAAATATATTTTAAATTACACCCCAAAATGTGTAATTCGAGCACGTGGTCGACGCGAACGCGCGCGCAAATGCTTTGGCGTATTGCAGTCACTTGAAACCACTGTGCGGCGTCCTGATAATTTATAAAATTTGATAACTACGAATCGGTACATAAAAATGCGCTTTCAAATAACACTTTGGAAATTTCAAGAACCCTTTGTTGACCTATGTATTGTTTACGGTAATTAAAATCAACGGTAGCAAACTATAACAAACAATACATGAACACAAAAAGAAACTACTGTGAAAATATAGTTGCGCGCGGTCGTGTAGTTTTACGTGTGTAAACGCAAAAATTCATGCATGCGCTGCTATTTTCGGTGCGTTGTAATGTGTTTTGGTGCGCGTGGAAAGAAACGAACAAAGTTTTTCGCATAGCGCGTCGACATGTACATGTATTTTTAACGGGCGGTGTGTGCGCGCTCTCGCGGACGCGTACGCAGGAAAAAGAGCCAACAAATCGACGTTATTTACGTAGCGGCGCGGCGCAGCTTGGGTTGCCGGGTGCCGATGTAATTGCGCTAATTGCGCGCGGCGCGTGATGTTTTTGCAGGGTTGCCGGCACGTCGGGCGCGATACTGACATGCCCCCTCGAGGTGGTGAAGACGCGCCTTCAGTCGTCGCGATGCGACTTCACGGACATCCCGAAGATAGCGCGCGTCAGCGGCGGCACAGACGCGACGACCACCTGCCGCACGCTACCGCCGACCGCCGCCGTCAAGCAGCACCATCACCACCAGCACCAGCAGCAGCAGCAGCAGAGCCGTAGGTTGTGGACATCCAGCCGTCACTTCCGGCCTCAAGTTGTGGCTCTTTCAGGTTACGTCGTCGCGCCGGGCCGGTCGATCGGGCTCGTGCAATGCCTGAGGCATATTGTGAGGCACGAGGGCCCGCTGGCGCTCTTCAAGGGTAAGAAGGCTGGGCGGCTTGTGTTGTTTTCGTTATTCGCGCTCTTTTGGCGGAGGCGCCGGGTTGATTGCATCATTTTAATGTTTCTTCCATTTTGCAGGCCTCGGCCCCAACCTCGTTGGCGTGGCGCCGTCGCGCGCGATCTACTTCTGCACGTACTCGCAGGCGAAGCTCTTCTGGAACTCGCTACTGCCGCCCGATAGCCCCGTCGTGCACATGCTGTCGGCGTCGTGCGCCGGATTCACGGCCAGTACACTCACCAACCCTATTTGGTTCGTCAAGACGCGTCTTCAACTTGATGTGAATCGCGAGGGCAAGCGTATGACGGCGTTTCAATGTGTTAGTAGGATATATCAACAATCGGTACGTTCAATTTGAATTTTCATACTAATTTATTTATTGAAGGCTAGAACCTCATTTACCAGATCAAACAAGTACATGGTTGTCACATTTTTTCCTCGCGTAGATAAATCTTTGTATTTTATGTATTTTATCACTTTGTATTTATGATAAAAATTAAACACATAATTCATAAGCTCAGTAAAAGTTTTTTTATATTAAAAATCGAGATTGAAGTGTTTTTAACACGTTTCTATCTCTTCGTTTTTGAGTTGCGTGCTGCGTCCTTAATTTCGATCGAAAACGAAAAACCCAAACATTTTTGCAAAGTTTATTAAACTAGTTTGAATACGACATCAAGTTTTTTTCAGGAAAAAGTTTAGATTGCTTGTTTTTATAAAGTTTTAAGTTTAGAATTCGACTTAAAAGTATGAAAAATATGTAAATAAATATTTTTTTTCAATAAACAATTGACGCCATAAAACTATTTTCAAAAACTCGATTTTTTGGATATGATTTTCCACCAATTTTTGACAAGCTACGATCGGGATGAAACACACAGGGTATTATTTTAGGTGGTTTCTGTGTGTCATCACGAAATATTGGGTTTTGTAGCTCATATAATTCGTGAGATATATTGATTTTTCGATTTTTGACCATTTTTACTAGCTCCGACCGGGATGAAACTCACAGGGTATTATTTCAGATTGTTTCTGCGAGCCCTCACAAAATATGGAGTTTATAGCTCACATAGATCTCGAGATATATTGATTTTTGATAGTTTCTGGGTGTTCTCTCGAAATATTGGGTTTGTAGCTCATATAGTTCTCGAGATATATTGATTTTACGATTTTCGACCAATTTTTCACTAGCTCCGATCGGGATGAAACTAACAAGGTATTATATACATAGTAATTTTACTCATAATTCATGAGTACATTGTAATTTTTTCACATTAAAAAATCGATATTTGAGTTAAAACTGTGGATGCAATGTTCAAATCGTCTCGGTATTTCTAGTTGCTCAGCTTGTGAATACTACAGCTATCAAATTGAAATTTTCCGGAAATATTCGAGAATGGTTTAGCTACATAGCTATTTTCAAAAATTTGACCTGATAAATGAGGTTTCCACGCAAAACGCAAAATTTTTTCATTCGATTCTCTTTGTCTGCTAGTTTCCTTTTGTTGAATGTTTATATACTAAATAATATCGAATTGTTTTAGGGTTTCCTCGGTTTCTACAAAGGTATCACCGCCTCGTACATGGGCATCTCCGAGACGATCGTGCACTTCGTCATCTACGAAGCGATTAAAGCGGAGCTGGTCGCACACCATTCGCGCGACTCCGACACGCGCAACTCGCGCGACTTTCTCGAGTTCATGGCGGCGGGCGCCGTCTCCAAGACGGTCGCCTCATGTGTCGCCTACCCGCACGAGGTCGCACGCACGCGGCTCCGCGAGGAGGGCAGCCGCTACAAGAGTTTCTGGCAGACATTAGCACTTGTTTTCCGCGAGGAGGGCGTGCGTGGCGTCTATCGCGGCCTCACCACGCAGCTAATCCGGCAGATACCCAACACGGCGATCATGATGGCGACGTACGAGGCGGTCGTGTACATCCTCTCCACGCGGCACGACAACGACTTCTACACAGACGAGGAGGAGGAGCTGGAGGCGTAGAGTGGAACGCGCGCGAACAGACGCAACAGACACCACCTATCCACCCCCACCCCCCAACCCCTCCGTTTTTAGCGTGCCATACTTTGTTGTCCCTTTAAGTTAAGTATGTAATCTATCTAATTCGATGCCATGTTTGCTAGGCGCGATTTTAAAGCGCATAAAGTGGAAAAGAGAAACGCAAAAAACATTCAAGTCCTCAACGACCATCGCGGAGGCCATATCGGAGGGGGTTTGCTCACGTTTTTTACGCGAAGAATGCCAAGTGATTATTATTATGATAATTTTTGTTTTTTGTAAATAATACATATATAAATATATATTTTATAGCTGCGGACGTGGCGGGAGGGCGAGAAGACGAAATTTAAATTGAAGGCGTTGGTGCCGGACGGAAGTGTGATTTGGGATGGGCAAAATTAATGGGGCTAATTGCGGTGTTAGATTGCAGGAACGACACAAGCCATTATTAAGTTTAATGCATACCTACGCACGACAAACGGCAATGATTGTAGCAAAAAAGACGTGTTATTTTTACTAGATTGCAGCGCTGGCTTTGATTGCCTTCACCTCTTGCGTTCTTTTTGGTGCTTCTTGTCTTGTCGCAGCGCGGTGTGCGTTACTTGTTACAACCTATTACAGTTTCACCCATTTGAATATTGCACAATGATGAAACTAAAGTCTGTTCAACTTAGTCATTATCGTAATTCTTAAACAAAGAACACTGATTCGAACGCAAACTTATGAGAGAAATGTATACATCGATATAGTGTTTTCTTTCTTGATTATGTTTTGTTGATTCTGATATATATTATTATAGTTATATGATAGAAATAATGCTATGTTGCGTTTCGTTTTTATTTGCAAACCTGGTTACTTAAAATGCAAAGAAAAGTTTGTAATTGATAGTTTTTAATCGTTAAGCGAATCGTTTTCAATTTCGTTTATTTCAAAAATTATATTATATCTGTAAAAATGTGTAGATAGCGTTTCGTTGATATTGACAAAATAAAAAGTTTCGAATTTTTCATTTAATTTGTGATATTTTAGCGCGAATACAATTTTAAGTATACTGTTTATTTTACGTGTTCTGTTACAATTGTTCGTTTTATTATCGACCGGATTATCGACTGAATGTTGTTTGGTACTTTCCTGGTCATTTCGGATGTGTGGGGTTTTCCGTCGTGTAAAACCACCAAAAAACGAAACTAGCACGACGCAAAACACATGCAAGATCACCAGAAAAAGTACATAACATTCAGTCCCCTAAAGATGCCAAATAGGCTAAACAGGTCGACAATAAAACAAATAATTGTAACAGAACATGTAAAATAAACACTATTCTTACAAGGAGAGTCCATGCCCTGTCAAGTGAGTTGACTAATTACTAATGACTAATTACATTGAAAAAGAATTGAATAGAGCGAATGACCATAGTAGTCGATGCAATTATTTTCTCGGAAACTATCAGGCATTGCTTTCTAGGATTTTCACCATAATTTTTTTCAAAATTCTATTACCCGGCACTATTTTTAGTTTTGCGAAACTCATTTGACAGGGCGTGAACTCTCCTTGATAGAATATGAACTGTTACATAAATAAACTAATAAATAAATAAAATTTTAGTCAACAATGTTGCGCGAAACGCTCGTTTAGGTAAATATGAGAGCTTTAGGAGCTATAACTTGCTATATACTGCAGGTACCGACTTGAAACTTTGAGAGAATATTCTTGAATAGTTTAGTTATTGATTACAGTGATTTCCAAAATACAGATTTTTTTAGATTTGGCGAATAAGGTTGCATTTGAGGAGGACAATCTCATTTATCTGCCAAAAATAACTTTCATGATTTTTTTCTCTTGGGTATTTTAATTTAAAACGCTCTAAATTTTGTATAGCAATTTACTGCATAATTCATGAGCATATTGTATTTTTTCACATTAAAGAAGTCGACAGTTAAAAATGCGGGGACAATGTTTAAATCCTTGATTTTTACTTTGCTGCACACTCTAGCGTCCTCAATTTTGATCTAGAAAGAAAAACCCAAACGTTTTTGTAAAGTTTATAAAACTAGTTCGCATATGACGTCCAGCTTTTTGTAGAAAAAGTTAACATTGCTTGTTTTAAACAGTTTTAGATATAAAGTGCATTTTTCGCACACAAAATTTGAGTTTTGGTACGAAAAAATATGAAAATATATATTTTTACAAAAATCAATTGACGTCATATTCAAAAGAAGTTAATTATTAAAATGAAAATAAAATTAAAAAATGAGCCATCATTCACCGAAATTGGTATAGTAGAATTTTCTCAATCATGAACGCAAAATTGAAGAACTATGGTGAGAGAAAATCGTTTAAATTTTGATAAATAAGAATACCAACTATTTTTTATAAGTTATAACATCGTAATATGTTATGTATTAAGTATTAGGAACTTTCCAAAATAATTATCACTGATTTCCATTTATTTCATAATAATAATCGTTAATAATTTAAAAATAGTCTGTAATTCTAAAATTGCTTAACTTTTAATTCTTGGGTGAATTCACAGATGGCATCACATGTATCGTTTGTAAAAATATTATCTCGTAGGTTTTTTCGTTGATAGCAGTTTTGTTATTGGTTGAATGAGATCCAAGGGTTTTTTTGTTGTAGTAAGTTGAATTTAGTGCAATTGGCCGTGGGTTTCGGTAGAGTTTGTTGCTCTACTTTCCGAACGACAAATCCACTTTTGTTGCGTTTTTCGCAATCGCTGCGTTTTTACAGCTTACATTTCATTGATTTCGCGTATATCTACACCCGTTTGAGTGGCTGTCACAGTTTCGCACTCGCGTATAGTTTATATTACACATTTCGGTAATTAATTAATCGGATTATATCGATTACGGCATTAAAATATTAATCACCATTATCATATTACAATCGCGCGCAATTAATGCGTTCATAATGCATATTATGATCGAATTATTCGTGCAGATAAACGCGTGCGGTGGTGGTGGCGGCAACGTATATAGCCGCCGCCGGCGGCGGGATTTAAACAGCAATTGAAAAGTGTGCCGTGGCGAGAGCCGATTGGCGCGTCGGCATTGTCTTGCTCGGCGAACAGCCGAAATTTATCCTGCGGTCAGTTTTATGATCGCCGAATTTCGATTACGTGTAACCTGCAGGCAATTCTAATCGAAACCAATTGAATAATATATGTTTCGGCGCAGGCTAATCGCGAAATTGTCGGAATTTCGAAATGAATTTGTTTATCGTTCAAATATGTCGTGTAGGAATCGCTATTATTGCACCTGATTCCATCCATAATATTACAATCTATGCCATTCTAGAATTTACTTAAATTACCAGAATATTCCGTGTTTTAATCTATTCTAAAGTTTGGCAAGTACATATTTTTCTGGAAAAATGTCTAGATATCTATTTGTTTCCACATGACTTAAAAATTATAGATTTACCACGTAGCGGCGGTGAAATCGTGGGATTAAAATTTGAAATTCAAACTTTGTTTTATAATAATTTCTAAAATACAAATCATAGAATTCTCATTCTTATAGTAATTGTTTCTCCATTAAAAGTAGTTTATTTTGGTATATCCTACGGAGGCCAAAGATTGTGTAATCATTTTACAGTTGACTTCATATTCATAATTCCCGTAACCTAAGAATGATGATTATAATACGATTAATAGTGAAATTTTCTACAAACTACTGTAACACTTATTTCGTTTAGTTACGTTTAGTTATAAGTAAAGAAAGTTGAATATAATAAACGATATAATAACGTCTTTTTGGCAGTCAGAAAAAAATAAGTTGGACTGACTTGCTCCAAAGATTGCATTTTTATTTATATGCACTATATTTCTATGCAAATATTACACAAATCGATTCAGAAATAAATTTTCAATAATCTTCGGTAAGGTTAGATCTATTTTTTCTCACATTTCTCGCTCCTATACGAGCATAAATCATACACCATTCGATGCAGAGTGAAATTTCCTAGAATTTTTTTTCCCGTTTAGTTACTTAGAAGCGATATTATAACTGATGAAAGTTAAGTATAATAACGGCGACATTTTCGCAGCCAGAAAAAATGACATTAATGTCTTGTCCCAAACATTGCACTTTTATTTATATTTGCTATATTCCAATGTTCGCAAATCTTACAACAGTCGATTCGGAAGTAAATTTGTCATAATCTTCAGTAAGATTTTCTTAGATTAATTGCTTAGGAGCGATAGTGTAGATCGCTGAAGGTGATCCTAATAACGAAAATATCGTTAGATCTTAGATTAATGACTCGGCTTAAAGATTCCATTTTTTCATATTTTTCTTATGCCTATAAGTATAAATGTACCAACGAAATTCTGGGTGAAATTTGCTACAAGCTACTGCGGCAGAGTCTCTTCTAATGCCGCAGTTTTGCAGTGAGAAAAATAATACGGCCAATAAATTCTATTTTTTCTCATATTTCACTTACCCCTAGGAGAATAAATTGTGCACCAACCAATTCAGGTTGAAATTTGCCACGTAGTTTTAGCGTATATTTACTTTTAATTATTTGAAAAGAGATATTACAACTAATGAAAATTGAATCTAATAACGTCGTCACTTTTGCGGGGTACGGTGTGCCGCTGATTGCGTGAATGATTCAATTATTTAGGAATGACGAATAGATTTATTATCACACCAATAACAGTAGAAATAAGTAACACAAGAGATAGGCGAAGGGAACAGTGACGTTGCGCGTTCGAAAGCGGAAAACTAAGTCTTCGAGGTAAAGAAGTATAAAGACCTCGACGGTGGTTTAGAAAAGGAACGATAGTATAAGTAAGACAGAGAAAGAGCGCTAGGGTCGAAGAGGCTCTATCCCGAAAACCCGAAAAATTTATTGCCCTTGTTGACTTTTCAAGTACGGTTGACCGCACCAAGATATTGTTCAGCCTTGTCGCTCTCGCATCGAATATATCACGCCTGCATTTTTCCACGGAATCAATCCGCCTAGAAGAATATTGTTTAACAATTCTAGCTTTGCCGATTTGTCGATGGTCATTTTCATTCCTTTCTATTTTAGTTCTTCGTTGCATATACAGGTAATCAATTTACGCGGTTTTGCAAAACGCGGTTGTTTTTACAACACCCGAAAGGTAATTTTTTGAAATTTCCAATCTAGTTTATTTCCCCATCAAATATCCCAACACAAACGGTTATTATTAATCTGTTATACTTCCAAATCGAATCACAACCAATCTAAAATTCATTCCAATTTAAAATAGCAGGAGTTTTCTTCAATTTAAGTTAAGTCTTGCTCACAAAATAACCGCTGAAGATGCAATCGTTGAACTTTCGAATTTGATATAAATATATTTATGAGATTAAACAGTTGCAAACTTTCCAAAACAACGCAACGCTCGTGTTTTAGATTTGCTTCATTGAGCTTTGCGTGCTTGGCGTAATGACTGAAATTGATTTCCGGCAATTCACAGCAGCAATTATTCATCACTCCATGCATATTTGATAATCGCGGATTGTTTACCTCTTGAGATCTCCGCGTACGCTAATGCATTGTGATGTAAAAACGCAAACACGAATGAAACGCGCGTATGAATCGCAATCGAGGGCTGGGGGGCAGCGTTGATGATGTCGGCGTTATGATTGATTGAATAAATATTTGAGCAGTGTAATCAATTAGCGACACGGCGGCGCGACCCCCTGCGTAAAAAGCGTATTTTTCGGTTGGGCGTGCAAAATGGAAAAATAATTGACAATTGTGATGAATTGCGACACATTGCGGATATCGCGGGGATCAAATACCTGCGTAAGGTGTGCTCGTGTGAAAAGAAATCGAACAAATATGTTTTCTTTTTGTGATATGTCAAATTTGATCAGAATTGGTATTGTTGCGATTTTATTTTGTGAGGAAAAAACGTAAAATTTTCAGGTAAACAAAAAATGTGGTAAATTAAAAAGGACGCAAGTATGAAAACAATTGAAAACGTTTAATAATGGTTAATTAGGCCTACCCTATGCAAGAGATAGGGAGAATGTCTGTTAAATGGTAGTCGGTTAGCAAGGTTGTAAGGATTGAAGAGAGAGTGAATAAAATGAAAAGCGGAAGTTTATTTTTGGACGTAGCCTGCGTTGCACTAACCGAAACAAGTGGCCCTTCGAACAAGTTGAGAGGCGACATTTGTCGCACGGTGTTCAATCTTATACTTGTTTCCTACCGTTTATATATATTTCGATCACCCTCTGGAACTACCAGTTGTGGAATATCGGAGGGTTTGTGCGCACTACACTAGGTAACCTGTGCACAGTTGAGTCAGTTGTCAGTTTGTCAGTTTGTCTTGTGAAAGGGCTTTCGCATAGGCTACAAAGGCTGCCCAATTCCTCCGTTACCTATCATTTTGCTTATTACGTTCGTTGCGCAGATTGGTGCACCCATTCTTGCCATGGCTCTGGACCTGTACTTCTCCCATCGTCTGCAGAATGTGCGTTCCGCCGTATCCTTCTGCCCGCAGTACGCACACTCACTCGTGGCCCTCTTAATTCATGTAAATACATCCAATCACGTTTTTTGTGATATTTTAACGAATCAGGAATTAATTAGACAAGCTGAAAAGGAATATATCATTTCTGAACAAATTTGGAATATTTTTAAAAATATGAATTCAGCAATTAATTTCGAAAACTTGTAAATGAGGGTGGAGACAACGAGGCAAAAAATGTAATTTTATCAATAATTTTGTCATAAAGTTAAGCAAATAACAAAATATCGAGATTGCCGGGGGTTCGCTCATATGTGATGCCGGTTATGAAAGATATTAGACAATTTTAATAACTTTCGAGTTATCTAAAATTTAACGCAATTTATTAAACTAATTAACCGCTATCGTGAAAATTATTAAACTTTTTTCAAGTAGTTCTGGTCTTTGGTTATACTAACTTGCATCTTCTTTCACATCTCAAAATTTAATTTTTTTTCGCTCCACTTTATCGCAAATGTATAAGCTTTGTTTTTGCCTTTTTGATTAATTTTGACAGTTCTGAATTTTGGAAAACTGAACGGGAGAATCATTTTTGAACTTTCAAAATTAGCTCCGGTGTGGTTCTCGAGTAGTATATATATTTCCCTAACTACATTCACAATTTTGAAATTAGGTGGGGATGAAAAGAACCATCAATAAATTACTGATATATAATTTTCGATGTTTTCCAGTAATTTCCGTATTACCTGTCAAACGCAAGCACTCGGGTCGCGACCATACGCCGATGATAAAACTAATTTACGCTATTGTATTCGGTAACAAAACACGCACGCAAATTCGTAATCAATGTGCTTTTGTCGACGATTGGCATTGCTTTGATTAAATGCGCCGCGGCGAAATACCCCTGAATAACAGCGGTAGCGCAACGCAGCCTTGTCGAAATATCGCCGACGAATCGCCGAATAATTAACAATTGCCCGATTAAAACTAACTTACCCCCGTCTACGTAAGTGCGGTGGCAGCACGCATGAAGAGATTATGGTGTAGTTGCGTAAATCCACGCGTTTCTGGTGTGCACCCACCCACATACACAAGAAACGCGTGGATTTACGGCGGCGGGGGTGCAAGAGGGTGGTTGAGCGTCGGTGGGATAATGTTCTCATGCGCGCCTGACAGTCTGCTTTTTCTTTGATCGCTTAGTCGCGAATTAAGGCCGCTGTTGCTGCTGCTGCTGCGCGTTCAACAACATATTACGCGGTGTCGCGCATAAGTGGAAACATCTCTCCCGAATGCAATTTTAATCTGGCGGAAGCGCCTCGAGAGCAGAAAGAGTTAAACGACTGTGCGCGTGACATCATATCAACTTCATATCAAGTTTTAAGTTGTCAGGCCTGGCGGAGTCGGGCGGTTGGCGGCCGCAGCGTGTCGGCTTGCAAATAGAAATTGTCAGCGTCGCACGCGCGCCTCATTAACCGACGCGATTGTCGGACGGATGTAATTGCCGTGGGGGGTGGCTTTACGAGATTATCATTCGCTTCGCGAAGGGGGAAAAACGCGGGCGACACGCGCGAGATTTGCGTCTCCAATGCGCCGCGGCATGCCGCCTGTGCCGGTCCAACAAAAAATGAAGATAAACTGATTTAGATAATGTAATGGGATTTATTCATGTAAATTGCATTATCATTACTTCATTTTAGAATGGAATTATAGCTGTTTTTATAATGTCATTGATCATAAATAATGATTAGCCAATCGGTGTTTATATCCAGTAATGTTTATGTTGTTAACTCCTTTGAACCCCTTTTTGTTGTTAACCCAGCGTTTTTGAAGTGGAACTTCTATACGTGGGGAGTACACTGGTGAATGCTAGCCGAATTTTGGCTACTTTTACTTATTTGAGAGCAACAATTTCTTATCTCACTCGCTCTACAACTACTAATCATACAGTCTATGTTTAAACGACTCTAGATTAGACATTGACATATCAAAGAAGAACATGTAATCACACAATTAATGAATTTTTAAAGGAAGGTAATAAGCTGAATATTTGCTCTCAAATATATAAATTCAATTTCACCCTAATTTGGTAGCTTAATGGATAGCACCTTGGCATATCACGCTGAGGTTCGAGTTCTCGAGTAAGTAAATTCTGGGAAAGTTTCGGTGAAATATTGTTGGAAAATGTGTGTAGATGAATTTAAACCACTTATTGTCGCCAAATAGTGCAAAAAGTAACATGCGTTTCTGACATTTCGAACAATTTTCGCTAAAATATAAGAGAAAAATGTGTTTAAATGTGTATAAGCAACTTGATGTACTCAAATTTTGCCAACAAGTGTGTTTAATCATATCGGCAGGCCGTTATCTTTAACAAGTCATAAGTTTCGCTAAAATATAAGAAAGATGTTTGGATGTGTTTAAACGAGTTATTTTCGCTAAGTAATGTGTTTAAACACATCCCTTGCTATCTCTTGTTCTCTTTAACAGTTCGTATTGCTTTAACGGATTCGTATTGTTTTATATTGTTTAAAACAGGATTTTTTTACATTTGTTCTTTTTAGTTTATCCATTGAAGTTTTGTTTTTAATTATTGTGGTGTTTGCGTAGACCTACATCTCGGTACTATATACGGATGTACTAAACCGAGTGAGTTTTTTAACTTTTCTTCTTCTTCTTATGTTAAGCTGGTTAGCTTGTGTTTTACTGGCACTTCTCCTGGGATATTGATGTCCAGCTATCG